>JBBIGA010108960.1:0-10698 GCA_037576975.1 Alestes dentex | reverse complement strand
GTGTTAGGAGAATCAAGTCAGACTTCAGTAATCTCCAAAAAAGATGATTATTTACTTCTGATAAGACAAAGAGAAGACTATGAGCAACAGAACTGTCTTAGGTCTGAATAGTTTCATAACTTTGTATAGGTCTGCACTTCTCTAATCTAAACAACATGTGGACTCACTCTGGATTCTGTCTGCAGATGATGACAGGTCTGATTTTTAATTTCTTGATTGGATGCCACCGTTTTGTCAGTTTTGTAAATGGTTCGTTGTTCTTTCTGGCACGTCTGCGATATCATCCAGCTCATTTTTCACTGCGGGACATTTACGTCCCAGTTTTGACAGACCTGGGCATCACTTGAACACAAATGAACAACAAGTAAACAAACCAGGACATCCATTAAGAGTGTCTGTCTAAGTTAGCGGTGGCCCGGTGGCCTGCTGGGGGACAGGAGGACAGACCTCGGACCTACTGGCTTTGTGCCAAGCTTCTCTTCAACGCTGTTTATCAATGTTTTTATTCATGCAGCAGCAAACCTGACGGCAATTAACATTGTCGATTAGAGCAGACCTTAATGTGTGACTGAGTTTACACTATAGAGCTGGACTGAGTTGCTGTAGCTCATCCAAACCAGGCCTTCAGGAAACAACAGCACTTAATTAGCCTCCATACTAATCTTCATTTGATTGAGCTCATTGTTTGTTTCACCTAAAATTAATATAATTCAATTTAGTAACACATTCTAAAGTAGGGGAGTAATGTTGTGAATTGTAGGTAATGTACCATCCTTCCAAAAATCAGGTAAAACAATTAAATAATACAGTATGTCCACTTGGCAGCACATAGTTATTTCGACTAACAAGACCAGCATCCTCTCTCTCTGAGAATTGTTATTATCATATAAACCTGAAAGTAAGCACAACATAAATGTTTCAGATATATATATATATATATATAAAACACTGATAATTCAGACAAAAATCGCCTGAATAGTTTGTGTGTTTTCATATCTTAATATTTAGTGCAGGCTTTTCCTGCTTCAGGCTTTACCAGCAGGCTGATTAGTTCTTTTTACCAAAGGGCGTTTTTCTGCCTTAACGTATTCATTAGTAGGAACTAAATAATTAATAGTGACTACTTCATAATGGACAGTCATAATGGACATTCATAGTACTTGTGGAATATGTCATAGTGATCAGTGAATTATTCGTAGTTCATTCAGAGTGATTCAGGGTAGGTACTAAATAATTTGGATTAGATATTAAATAATTAGAATAGATACTGAATAACTTATAGTAGGCACTGAATAATTCATACTGGATACTGAAAATTAATTTCAGATACTGAATGATTCATTAGACACCGATTAATTTGAGATATTGAACAATTTATAGCTGGTACTGAATAACTCATAGTAGATGTTGAATTATTCCAAGTAGATACTGAATTATTCATAGTAGATACCAAATAATTCACATTAGATACTGAATGTTAAGTTTTAATATCAGTAATGGAATAAATAGCCCACAGATTAAGGATCTGATGATATACTAAAAAGCATTACTCCCCAGAGCTGAGCTGAATGCTGATGGTACAGTAAGTTAAACTTGCCTGTGTGTGAGTGTGCATAGGATATGATAAGCTAAACCTTTATTAGTCCCACAAGTGGGAAATGTGCAACTAATATTAGATATATTGTCCAGAATATAGAACTGCAAGTATATCGTCCCCCACATAGTCTGCATCTATAACCTTCATACACATTCACCCTCCGTAAAGCAGGGAGAACATTACTCAGGTTGACAGAGTGAGGGGTTCATGTTTAATTGCCCAGTGGCACCTTGTCTCATATCAACCAGCTATTCTGTCCTTATTATGAGACAAATACCATATTACCTGTGGGCTCTCTTGGAGAAATGATTGCCTAAGGCTGCATATTAGGAAAATGAATGCATAATGTTATAGAAAGATGCTTATTTCCCAGCATGCTCTATCCATTCATATGCCTGGTGTTGTCTTTAAAGCGATATCTTAGTGAATAATGTAAATTACTACACCCTACCCATGACAGAGTGGTGCTGTCATATTCGGTTCAAACTGCAACTGTTGTTAGCAATGCTAACGTACTTCACTTTATGTTTGAAGATAACGGTGAGTTGTACAGTGACAGAAAACACATAAACAAATCTGTTAAAGACTACAGGTAGGATTTTTTTCTCATTCTAAAGTATGGAGGTAATGTTGTGTATTGCAGGTAATGTACACTATTTTCTAATAAATATAATCAAAATATAATATAAATAAGAATAATGAATAAGTAATACGTCCTTTTTATGAAGTCTGACAAAAATCACAGCAATAGTCTGTGTGTTTTCATATCTCCACACTGAGGGCAGGCTTCTCCTGCTTGAGGCTGTCACAGTCCCCTATGACTCCCACATAAAGGCTGGCGCAATCACAGACTTTCATCATGCAGATCCTTTTATTTAATAAACAAAACAAAAGGCACGAGGGCCTCAAACAAAAGGAGATGAAGGAACACACAACCAGAGCCACTCAGTATGATGGATGACCCACACCTGAACATGAAACACAAACCCCTTAGATACATATAACATAATCCCAACCACCAGTAACAAATCACAAGCACTAAATTCAAATTAAACACAGCTGTGACTCATAACAAAGAAAACACCTCACCACTTCATAAAAAAGCTCACCGAAATTAAACTTTACCAGCAATCTGATTGATTATTTTTACTTTGTTCTTTTCCCATTAATAGATACAGAACAATTCATAGCAGTTACCGAATAATTCATAGTAGTTAGTGACCTATTTTTACTAGATACAGAAGAATTTAAAGTGGTTACAGAATAATTCATACTAGATACTGAGGATTTCATAGTGGTTACAGAATAATTCATACTAGATACTGAGGATTTCATAGTGGTTACTGAATAATTCACAGTGGATACTGAATAATTAGAATAACTACTGAATAATTCATAGTGGATACTGGATAATTAGAATAGATACTCAATACTTAATAGTAGATTCTGAATTATTTGAGTAGATGCTGAAACATTGCAAGTGGATACCATATAACTCATATTAGATACGGAATAATTCATAGTAGATTCTGAATAATTCATATGAGATAATGAATAATTCACAGCAGTTTTGTAGTAGATACCAATAATTAGAGTAGATACTGAATAATTCACAGTGGATTTAGAATAATTTGGTTAGTTCTTGAATAAGTTGCAGTGGATACTGCATAATTCATATTAGATGTTTTTTAATTCATAGTGGATCCTGGGGCAGCTGGTGGATCATAGTGGTTAAGGTGTTTGCCCTGTGATCAGAAAGCTGTAGGTTTTAATCCCAGGACTGCTAGTGGCACCTCTGAGGTACCCTTGAGCAAGGTACCAACCCCACACACTGCTCCCCAGATGCTGTGGTTCCTGTGTTCACGTATGACAGAATGGTCACTTTATGCTTCTGAATAATTCATATTCTTAGCCCCGTAGCACCATGTCTTGGCTGATTGACTGTGTTTTCAGTGAGGAGAGAATGTGATTTGCTGTTGAGAGCTGAAAATTTTTGTACCAGTGGTGCAGTACGTGCTGTGTGAGTAATACGAGCTGAGTGAAGGCGAATAAAAGGAGGAAACCCACAGCGATAAAGCACCAAAGCCTGTTTTAAGTTGTTGCCAGTGTGCCATAACGACACATCTGAAAGAGAGAATTAGCACCAAGAGAGGACCACAGGGGCCTCCAGCCTGGGCTTTTACTGCAAACGTTACATTGCTGCAAAACGAAGCCAACCTCATTTTATGCACTCTAAACTACCGTCCATGTTCGGGGGACTGCGTTCACCCATATAAATGAAATCAGGTTTGCTGCAGCAGCATGATGTGATCAGGCCCTTGGTGGACATTCCTGAATACAGAGACATAAATCAACACTTCATACATCTTAAAGTGATCAAGATTTTTTTTTTTAACTGGAAGACTGACACTAAAATGACTGAGCTGAAAATAAGTCGCATTTGGGAAACACATTTTAATATAATATAATTTTAATTTATGAATCCACCTCAAATGAACACACATAATGACTTAAAAGTAAGTTTTCGATAAAGTAAAAAAGTATTTTATTACAATATTTATGTGTAAAGGTAAAAATAAATGTATGTATTGTTGACTAAAAAAACAAAAGATCTCATCCAAATTGCACCTGGCATCCTTATGAAAGACATTGCCATTGGTTGGAAAGATTTCAGTCATAGTGAAGGTGAAGGTGCATCCTGAAGTTTTCAGGGATGACATTATTAATCAACACTGGAGTGGAAAAATAAACACTGGAATGGCAGAGCCCTATCAGCCACCTGAAACACCCCTGTCAGATCAACTGGCCCAGTAACTTATAAGAGAAAAGTTAATGGAAGCCCAGCTAATCATCCTTGGACAGGAGCCCCATGCAGGACTCCTGCCAGACTAAGGATAAAGAAGGTAAGAGTAGCCAGCAGTAGTGGGAGTAGATCTACAAGATGAACTGAGAGGAAATACACAGAAAACAATAAGCAATGACCTGCACCACCATCATCTCCATTGTTCTATGCTCCTCTACTGCAGAAGAAACTTAGAGATGACTCTAAAATCTGCACACAAACTTTTAAACCAATCAGAGCTGATGAAACCTGGTCAGACTGAACATAAACAGAACTCAGTAATTACGCTTGTCATGTTTGGTGACAGAATGTCTGTTCAGAAGATGTTCAGAAGATCTCCACACCCATGATCTGGGGTTGCTCCTCTGCAGATGGTACTGGAGCTCCGCAAACCATCAAAGTAGACATGAATGGAGCAACATATCAGGAGATATTACCGAAGAATTTCATTTCATCCTCCCAGAAAGAAAATTTGGATGAGATGACGAGCCCAAACCCACAGTTGGAATTATTCAAGATGAGTTTCTGAAAAAGGTGAAGGCGTTTGTGTGGCCTGACTTCAGTCCATGTGAAAATGTAAAATTTCGAAATTGTGGGTCCATCAGAGAGACCCTTGTAACCTTCTGAAGACATTTTGCCAGGAAGAATGGGCCAAAATTGGAGTACAGTTTTGAAAAAAGCAGATTGCTTCTAACTGCAGGCGTCTCAAAGCTCTTGCTGCCAACAATGGCTTTGCAACAGCAAGTGCCAGTGTCATTAATCCGTGCAGTCTGAATGCTTTTCTCAGGCAATTGCCTGAGACCCATCTCTATATAAGAATATATGTTTGCTTTACCTTAATGTGCTTTGAATTGTAGTTTCTTAGAACTTCATGTGTGTTAACGGTTAAAAGCTTGTTACTTAACTGCTTAACTGACCATAATTTTAAAAATCTATCCATTAAACAAGCTATTTGTACATATAATGTTTACAGAGGGCACTAGATGACTTAGCTTCTTTTGGATAATTTTTGAATAACACACAGTAATGCTAGTTGTTCGTAGTAAAACTAAACTTTCACATGTATTATCATGCAACACATATTTGCACCAACCCTTAACTTGGGTACTGTGGTGGAAAACCTGTCATCAAAGGTGTGTAGAAGCACTGATTACAAATAAAATTACTCAAACAAGGTAAGTAAACAGCAAATATGTGACTTGTTAGCGCCTTAAATTACACAAGCAATTGCTTTTAGGTATTTTAAGTTAAATTAGCCTCACATAAAAAGGTCAGAACATTTCACTGGGTTTATCTGCTGCCTGAGCAAAAAGTGGTGATATCTGAGCCAAATACTTTCAAGCAAAAGTAGCATTATTATGATTTAATTGCACTTAAAGTGCCAAGTACCATAAGTTCAAGGGAAATAAAAACAGCAGTTTGTAGTAATTCAATATTTTCCACCTCTAGTAGACAGCACTGACAAAATGTGAGTGTTCTTAGTATGAGAACAAGAAGGGAAAGAGAAGCGAAGCATAAACCAAAAACCTCACTTTCCACTTTCAGAGAGTCTTTGTCGCAGGAGGACACGGGAGACAGCTGCAGACAGAGGAAACAAAGAAACTGGGTCAATAGAACTAAAACTGATTTCAAAGTGCAGCCTATCCATATAAAGGCCATCAGACTGCTTTACACAGGAGCCAGTCAAGCTAATGGCTCTCCACACCACGCTCCAGTGTCAGAACCGGACGAAACAGCAGTGAAAACAGAAATGACTCGCAGATAATTGTCCTCATTAGTGAGTAAATGACTCCATTTTCCATAATCAACCATTCAACTACTCATTGCTGCCCTAGTTAAGAGCTTCGAACTATCCATTTATAAAGCCTCTCTGTGATGAACACCTTTCAATGCCTTCACTCAGTCTGACTGTACCAGTTTGTGTAGACACTATAATCTGCCCCTTCACTTCAACCAACCATAGTAAAGCACTCTATAATGTTCAAAAGGTCCATGCTGTCATTTAACAAAAGGTAATACACTACAAGAAACGATATGGGTTTTATTTTTAAATTATAAAAGTGCTATATAATGTTCATATGGTCCACGCTATCATTCCGACAGATTGTGTTACACTAAAGGAAGGGGGTAATGTAGATTCTGTTGTTTCAGAAAAATTGGGGTAGTCCTCCATTCATCTATTTATTAAGTTCATAGCCCTGTTAAAGTGAATCGTGAGCCACATGGTCATTCTGACAGACTGTAATACACCCCAGGGAAGTGTAGGGGGTGATAAAAGAAGAAGGAAACACTGTGCAGCAAAGACTGCAGATCTGGAGATGGTTGAATAGTTAACATCTGTTGATTACACAAATAGCCTAGTAGTTTATAGGTTCGTCAGTAGACGTTTGCAGCCCTGCTCTTAATAAAGCATCCGATTTACTATTCACCCAAAGAAAAGTTGCCACTAATTGGATCTTAGATCTGAAGGGCTATTTTGAGGTTGTGCTCCTTCTCTGGACTCTGGAGAACATTTTGTCTCATTAATTAATATCACAACACCATTCCTACAGCGCTGCACTTTTCTGTTTATTGTAGTTGTACATCAAGAGGTCATTATGGGGAACCTGTGGCTCTCCTGTCGGTGCAATTGTGTTCCATGTTCTTGCAGCAGGAGACTAATTACTGCAGTGTATTTCACCTGCGCAGTAAATTGCGTCAGTATTTCCCAGGATTGTCACTCAAGGTTGTCACAAACACAACCAGGACAAGCAAAACAATCTCTGTATGTGTGACACACTTCCGTCCCGAGTGTGTTAGCCTTAGTCTCAGGAAACAACGAATACAGCAGTAGATGATGGGCTGAAGACTGCCGTCCTTACGTGAAGCCCATCAGCTGAACAGCACAACCTGTCAAAAAGTCTAATTCCCCACAGATGGCCCAATATACATGCAATCAGCTCAGGTAGGTTCAGTAAGGAAAGTTTCCTTATTTAATTTTGGCATTTGTTGTATTTGTGCTTTTGTTTGTGACATTAGCCTCGTAGTTCCAACTAAAGAGTGGCTGTAATTACACGCTCCTACACACACACACACACACACACACACACACACACACACACACACTTAATACAACTTAATACAGAAGTTCTTTTGCTGTTCTCATCGACTTCTTAGTTTTCTTTTACTTAAGGATCTCAAAACTGTCTGACTTTGGTAGTCGAGGCTTGAATTTGATCACTTTGACAAATTTCAGATGTTGTACAGGATCATTTATAAGACCTGATCATTTATAAAAAGCCGCTCCTGTCAAAACACCGGAGGCGGCACGCCCCTTCAGCACTAGTGTTTTGGATGGCAGGAGCGCACAAATGGGACACACCAGTAGTCACTCAGTGACTACCATGAACGAGCATTGGATGCCCCTATATAAGGGGCCGCCAGGACAGGAACGAGGAGAGAAGGAACCTACAAGTTGTTATCTGTAAATAACTGTGTTCTGCTCTTTCCTCCAACATTAGGTTCAAGCCCAGAGGATACTCCCCGCAACCTACGAGGACACTGATAGCCTCTCGAACCTTCCTCACCATCCAACCCTGATAGGCCCTGCACCCTGAACCTGCACGACCCTGGCACCTTCCCATTCACTGTCCCGTGCACTTGTATTCAATAAATCCGCGCCACCTCCGCGCAGGAGGAGTGTCAACTGCAATTTGTCTTTGTGCCTTCATCAGCGCCCCTAGGTGGCGCTACAACATATATATATATATATATATGTTTCCTTAGTTTCCTTAGTAAAGGTGTGATCTGTGTGAATTTTGGAACATTGAAGACTAACCTCGCAGCTGCAGGTTTTTGTTACCTTCAGTGGAGGTCCAGCCAGTAGAGAATTGCAGTAGTCCAGTTTGGAGAAGAATGGACGAGTAACTGCGTAGCTTTCGTGGTGAGAAAGGGTCAGATTCTTCTGATGTTGTAGAGAAGGTATCTGCATGTTCTGGAGATCTGGTCAACCTGCGGCGAGAAAGACAGATCTTCATCTAGCATAACCCCAAGATTTCTTACCTTCTCTGAAGGGACAATATTACAATTATATTGAAAGATGCAGTGCTCTATGCCTCAGTTGTCATCTGTGAGGGAAAAAGTGGGCTATAATGGTTCCGGCGGCCATGCTCTGGACTTTTAGGATAACTTGGTTTTCTATGCTAAAAAAAAAAAACAAGATAAAATGTAAAGGCCCTGGCAATGGCAAATATGTTTAGTTTTATATTTGATTTGATTACATTAATATTTAAGTTATTTGAGATTAGCAATAAATATTTTAACTGCAACTGCCTAAATGTAATACTGCTGTTATTTGCTCTCCCTGTGGAGACAGGTGACAGTTTAATAAGTCACTTTCCTCCTCCCGACTCCAGTCATGAAATCTGGGTCACCTTTTAACACGGTGGCTCCGAACGTGGCGGTGTTGGCACTCAGATATGTGTCTTTCACCGCTATGATTAACGCAGCCCTGCTCATTTCACCAGGTACTACCCATACTATGGAAGACGGGAGGAGAAAAAGAGTGGCAGCACCTGCCTCAACACGGCTAATTAGTTAGCTGAGCGAACTTTGTAATGCTGTAACTTTGTAAACTGCCTTTGGAGACATCTAAGCATGAAGTTCATAAACTCTGAATAATTGCTTTATCTGGCTGTTTGTTTGTGCTAGCTGTGTAGCCCTTAGCATGCTAACTACTTGGTAAGCAGCAATAACGGAGCTACATTAATCCTCCCAGAGGAAAGGAAAATTCTCTTCTAAGTCTAGCATGTTTCTTCTAGACACAACTAAGGTCAGTTTAACATCAGTATGAGATTCTGACCATTTTCTTAAATTCAGCTCTGGAGAAAGAGCCTTCCTCTAATCTCAGCCAGATCCCAACTGAAGATCTTAAAATGCACTTTCTTTTCTTTCACTGCTCTGATCTTTATTTTTCTCAGATAATCAGATCTTCAGATAAATCAGAAGATCTAAAAGAAAACTTACAAAAAGTACATTTACTTGAGTACTGTACTTAAGAACAGTTTTTGAGTATCTGTACTTTACTTGAGTAGTCTTTTTTTTGGAAACTTATAACTTTCACTTCACTACAGTTTAAAGAAAAAAATGTACTTTTCACTTTACTACATTTCTATCAAGGTTCTCGTTACTCGTTACTTTCAGTTCTGAAAGTGGGTGTTATTGTTGCACTTTTCTCAAACGTGATTGGTTTTTTAGCAGATGACAGCCTATCAGAAATCACCAGTAGTGTTACGTTGCGTTCTTAAACACGAGCTGTGTCCGAAATGTGGACTTTCACTTGTTCACTCGTTCACTACATAGTGTTTGCTATGTAGGAGGCTAACTTGTGAACAAGGTGTTTCGAACACTAGGGATGTTACATTTTTACTAACTTTTTTTCTTAAATAGTGCGCCGGATCTTGGCGATTTATCTCTGTCGCATAAACACACGTCTCGTCTCTCTAGTTCAGACACAGCCTGCACATGAGGCGGGGTCTGGTGGACACGGTGACAGACAGATCTACCAGAGCTGGACTGGCCATCAGGTATACTGGGCATTTTCCCGGTGGTCTTATGTCAATTTTGGGCCGGCCAGGTAATTTTGGGCCGGCCAAGTAGTTTGGGGCCAGCGCGGAATCCCATCTGCCGGCCCGGATTGCGCACCACACCCACCCCCGGTCCGCGGCTCAAAATGCCCAGGCTGCTTTTAAGTTCCAGGCAAGCCCTGGGTACTACTGTCCTCCGCGGAGAGAGAGAAAGAAAGTGCAAAGTGTGACTGAATCTCCTCCGCTTGAGGCCCTACTTTCCCCGCGTATCTCCTCCCTCCGCCTCGCTCCTCTTCTTGACTTTTTAGGGCACAGTAAAAGAAATCCGCAGTGGTCGATGTGTATTCATGTAGTGTACAGTGTCTGGACACTAGATTTTGGCATGATGCACGGTGATTTTGTAGTGTAGTGGGTGAAACTGACAGTTGGAATTTTGGAAAACACTACAAAAAGGTTACAAGTCAAGTCTCAAGTCTTTGAGTCCAAGTCTATGGGGTGCCGTTTATAAAAACAGCTTAACAAATTTAGAGGTGTAATTTTTTAATAATTTAGCACAATTTTCACACAATTTTCACACATTTAGAGGTAAATGTTGCGCCCTAAATTGAAAGGTTGCAGTCTTTACAAATGGCGACTCTAAATGTGGGATTTTTGAGCTCTAGCAAAATGTTGAGCTCTAAATATTTAGAAGATAT
>JBBIGA010108949.1:0-10699 GCA_037576975.1 Alestes dentex | reverse complement strand
AGAGATTGGTTTTCTTTGAATTATTCAAGTTCTGTAAACACTGCATCATTTCTCTTGTTTTGATGTTTTGTCATTTCCTTTAAAATGATGCTTTAAAGGACAATATTTTTATTTGGAAATTAAAAGAAATACTGTCGGCAGTTCTTAAAAATGAAGGCAAAGCTGTTCAGTTCAATACCTGCACCTATAAAAAAACCATTTTTGCAGTGGTCTCTTATTTTTTTCCGAAGCTGTATATGGTAGGTGTAGCTGATAAAATGTCCAGTAAATGAAGGTACAAGGTAGGCCTACCTAATAAACTAGCCCCTCAGTGCATGTCCCTTGAGTTGATTTGTTAAGTATGGAGGGAGTTGCAAGAGAAGGAGGACGAGCATCTTGAGTAGCCCGAGGCTGGCTCTCTCCTTGGCACACGTCGTGGACTGAGTAATGAGGGCTGCAATGACATCCTCCTCCTCCTCCTGATTCCATCCCCACCTCCACCCTACACAGCTGCCAAAACCGACAGACTGTCGTCTCCTCTCTTAGAGAGGGGATGCGTTGGCAAACAGGATTTTTTATTTTTTTTTGATCGACTATGAAACATTATCAGATTGAGTTTCGTCAGACAGCTTTATTTAGGGCTGCAAAACAAATGTCACGCTTGGTTGAATCATTCCAAGCCGATGTTTAAGTTACATAGCTCATAAATCCTGTGGGAAGTAAAAAGGAAGTTAAGATCAGATTATGTAGATTACAAAATGCAGATTTGTGTGTGTGTGTGTGTGTGTGTGTATGTTTGTGTGTCTTTGGATATCAGTCGTAAGTCAGATGGTACTGAAGACACAAGAGAGAATTAAATGAAACCTCCTGAGCTTGGGGACAAACTAGACACAAAATTTGTCATGTGGAAAACTGCAAGGATGTATGGAGCCCATGTAATTTCAGTGTGGAACTAAATGGAGTACCAAAAGCAACATACATGCCACAAAAAAAACACCTGTGCATATACACAGGAGACACTAGTAATAATTCAGCACTTTATGAATAATAAAGTTTTGTCAAGGGACAGGCTTCCACAATTGTGTTTTCTTTTAGCTTCATCAGTATTAGTAGAATCTTGACCAGAGTTGCTCAATAAAGCTAGTGATGAACACCGACTGTCTGACTTGATTTAAAAAATAATGTAAAAAAAAACCCCAAATGGTTTAAATGTACCCTCTTAAAGAATCAATCAATGATCAGTCAACAGTCATTTGACAATGTTCAATATTTTAATTTCTGCTACAGGTTTCTCTTAGAGTAAGAAACAGATTTTGATAGCTATACTTTTTAATTTTGCACTTTTTTGAAAAAATAACAAACTCATTAGTGGTTTACACGAATACCAGTGTAAGTGATTAGTTCCGCTGATAGTTTTGTTAATGTTTTGTGGGTTCATGTGCCAAAAACGAGAGAGAGAGAGAGAGTGAGTGAGTGAGTGAGTGGTTGAGTAAGAGAGTGACAGAGTGAGTGAGTAAGTGAGAGAGAGAGTGACAGAGAGAGAGAGAGAGAGAGTGAATGCGTGAGTGAGTGTGAGAAAGTGATAGAGTGAGTGAGTGAGTGAAAGAGAGTGATGGAGTGAGTGAGTGAGAGATAGACAGGGAGTGAGTGATGAAGAGAGTGACAGAGAGAGAGAGAGTGAGTGAGAGAGAGAGTGATAGAATGAGTGAGTGAGAGAGAGAGAGTGAGTGACGAAGAGAGTGACAGAGTGAGTGAGTGAGTGAGAGACAGAGAGTGACAAAAGAGTGACAGAGAGAGAGAGAGAGATGAGAGAGTGATAGAGTGAGTGAATGAGTAAGTGAGAGAGAGAGTGATAAAGTGAGTGAGTGAGAGAGAGAAAGTGACAAAAGAGTGACAGAGAGAGAGAGAGAGAGAGAGAGAGATGAGAGAGTGATAGAGAGAGAGAATGAGTAAGTGAGAGAGAGAGAGTGAGAGAGAGTGATAGAGTGAGTGAGTGCGTGAGTGAGAGAGTGAGAGAGTGATAGAGAGAGTGAGTGAGTGAATGAGTGAGTGAGTGAGAGAGAGAGAGATGTGAATGGCTGATTTCAAAAAGCAAATCAGTCTGAAATACATACTGATTAGACTCACACACGGAACTGCATCGTTTTTGTCGTTGCGTCACAAAAACCACACAGTTAAAATGGGCTTAAAGTTTCTATATATATATGGATATTATGACCTGGAGCGCAAATGGTATGTTTTGAGACTTGGACAGTGTTTACATACTGCACACTTCCTGATTTTACTAGTAAGACGTGACCTTGTTCCACTGTCCGTAGAAAGATTATTCATTATTATTGATTCCACACATCTCCCGTGCTACATTTACCACCTACACCATGCCTTAGAGATGAGTCCAAACTGCCTACACAGTGCCCACTTAAGACTCACTGGCCTCCTGTCTTATTTTAACAGTGGTGATATTGCAGTATGATGCCAGAAAGCGAAGGAGTGTTTGTTTGTTTTTCCCAGTCCTCGTACGTGATTCACGGAATGAGTCCGCAATTCCGCCATGCAGAGCCAAACCTCATGAAGCCCGAGCCTCCACTTACCTAAGCCTCTTACTCCGAGGCAAACAGACTATAGCCCTGATCTCGCCACTATGCCTCCCTGAAGGAACTCTGCCCCCTTTAGTGCCACTCCCTAGTGCTGATCATTAGCAAGCTAATCAGGTAGTAATGAGGCTCCGGGTCTGAAAATTGAATGAATGACGCTTTGCGCATACTAAAGAACAGTCGGATAGCGCTGTTCCTCCATACATAAGGTGTAACTTCTCTAACCTCGATTTGGTTTGATTAGGATGCTTTAGGAAATGATTCAATACAATACAATACAATTAAAGCACAATAGAATGAGATTCGTTTTGTATTATTCAAATTGCTTAATGCGCTAAACACACAGATGTGACTGGCGGAACTGTTTATGTCATAAGGATGCTTCAGTATGGGAAATGTAATGTAATGTAAGGCCAATGTCATGTACACATCTTGCATTTCAGTACATAATGTTTTATGAAATAGAACATTGACAGAAAGTGAGACTATGCCTTCCTAGATTAGGATGATGGAGAAATATTTTTTTCTGTAGAAATATCAGGCGGTATCTGCCTATACCAATATGGTTCCAGTTCCATTGTCCAGCGATGACCTTTATGATTGTCCTGGCCTTCAGGGTTCAATTTGTAAAACATACAAGAGAGAAAAATGGTCAATCTATTTTTCCCTTTGGTATCTAGTCAATACAGTTAAGTGGTTAGGACATCAGGCTGGATTGAACCATTAATGTGTCAAATTAACAAGCAACACAATTGACAGTGGAAACAATCAAATTCTGATTTACAGTTTGTGGGAATAGTTTAACTCTTGGCTTTCTACAAGTCCTACATATTCTACGGATTCTTTTCAGACAGTAAACCGTGGCAGCTCTTTGTCCAAACTCTTTATTGAAGGAATCACTTTGGAACATACAAGGTCAATGCAAACACAAGGTCAGTTCAAAATCAATGCAACTGAATTGCCATCATCAGATTGTAATGCATTGATTGATAAAATTCACACCCATACTGCACACCTTTCTTGCTTTTTTTTTTTTTAAGGTCACGGCTTCATGGCCATGTGGTGTTTCGGGAATTTGCAGTTTGGCTGCAAAGATAGGATATATGTAGATATGAGGAGGAGACTTAGGATTCATGTATATGTGTGTGTGTGTGTGTGTGTGTGTGTGTGTACGCGAGCATGTGACCTTCTATTTTTTTGCTTTGTGAGGATGTCCTCAAAATGCTAGGAATACTAGAAAATCTAGAGAAGTGGGGACATTGGTGTTCATAAGGAAATTAGACTTGTTTTGATTAAAAATGTTAGGTTTAGGCATTAGTGCGGTATTCTTTAGCTGCAGTATAATACAATTCAGTGGATGTCCTTACACATATAGGAATATTGAACCATATGTGTGTGTGTGCGTGCTTGCTTTAGTTCTCTGATGAAAGATGAAAGGGAGCCTCTCCGAACAGCCAGTGAATTCAGAAAGGGTAAATGGCTTAGCTTATCTTATCTGTAGTCTAAGACTCAATACCCTTTCCACCTTTCAGCTAGTGGTTATGGTGCAGAACCTGTCTACTGAAAAGTGGACATTAATTCACAGGATACTGTGCAATGTTACTGCAGTGTTAATATTGCATGTAATGTCTAAGTTCCATTAAGAATCCATACATGTAACATTTTGATGTGACACGTTACAGTTACTATGTTGTTACATTTTTATGGCCAGATACCTTTTAGTACCCATAAATTACAAAACCACTAAGAACAGTAACCAGATTGTTAAATACAGCTTTAAATAACGTGCGTAGCTTTAAATTTAAGTTCAGCTTATATTATATCGTAACTTGGAGGTTTAGATACACTGATTTTTAGGGATGCACCGAAGTGATTTTTTTGGACCAAAACCGAAAACCGAAAATGAGGAAACTCTTGGCCGAAAACCGAAAACGGAAAGAAATAATTATTATTAAATTACTAAAAGAATACATCTGTTACAAAACTATGAAAAGGTTTATTTAGCATTCAAGCAGTGCACAGTATAAAATAATGTTTTGATTTTTTATGATAAATTAATCCTGACGTTGAGAGAGTCTTTGTGGATGCGCTTTCCGCGTGTCTTTCTTAGATATATCAAAATGCGCCCACGCGGCAGACATGCTGACTCTAATCCAGTCTGGCGTGTGGAGGCTGCGGTTGCGTCATCTGTGTCATCATTGCGTCATCACTGTTTTGGTCGCATTAAAAAAAAACTTTTGGCCGAAACTGAAAATGCATTTTTTTGCCATTTTCAGCCCAAAATTTTCGGTGGCCGAATTTTCGGTGCATCCCTACTGATTTTGCATTAGCCCTTAGAACTCAGAGTGTATTAGTAAAAAATCGGATTTCAGCATTTCAGTCTTAAACAGTCTAAAACTAGTGTCTGTGCTCTTACATGCTTGCCGTTTTCACTTGACATTCCTGCCACTCTACTAACCCCCCCTCCCTCTGTGGGTTTTCCCTACCTGCTTGTGGGCGGAAACTATCCTAAAAGTTATCCCAAGTTCCAAAACCCTGGTTTTTTGCTTGTTTCTAAGACCTAAAATAAAAGGAATTTGGCATTTTTCTTTACAGACATTTGCACGTGACACCATTTTTAAAACCCCAGTAGTGGTTATTATTATTACATGTTTTTTAAATTACATGAACTTCGGTTCTACATAACATAGGAACACCAAACAAAGCTCAGCATGGCGTCAGACACCTTGAGCATCAACACAAATGGGGGGAACTTCCATATAAGGAGTTATTTTCCCATATGATGACAATTTACCATTTGTTGCACTGCTGGCATGGATCCATGTCACTTGTGGGTTAAGGGGTTAAAGCAGAATTCCACTGGAAAACAATATCAAATGTATGTTTTCACCTCTCCAAACACACTTTGTCAGCTTTGCATTCTCTGTGTACTACTGAAGCTTAATAATATTTCATTATATAAAGATATTGATTGCTCTTTGCAATAGTGATGCAAGAGTGATCCCCTATATTTTTCAGGCAGTGATTAATTTCATTTTAAAATGGAAAATCAATTGAAAGGATAAATAAAACCAGCAAGACATAAACAGCAAGACATAA
Source organism: Alestes dentex (assembly GCA_037576975.1). Classification (NCBI taxonomy): domain Eukaryota; kingdom Metazoa; phylum Chordata; class Actinopteri; order Characiformes; family Alestidae; genus Alestes; species Alestes dentex. The sequence goes on along the minus strand of JBBIGA010108949.1, from coordinate 5,027 downwards.
ACAGCTTAACTTACTCTGGGACATTATCCATTGCTAAATATCAGTTAAGGCGTTTAAAACTCATTAGGCTAATTTTGCAACGTCTTTCTGGCTATGGTTAAGATTCAGCCTTTAGGACGTACTAGCTTATAATGACAAAACCAATTTCAGCTTTAGGTTCATTTGAGAAAATGCATATATATCTTTGGTCCATTGTGTTATCAGCTAAAAGGATGTTTTGACAAAAAAAATCAAATATGCACAATTTTCCATTTACCCCGATTCAACCAAAAAGCCACATGTCTGGAGTCCAAAATTTGCCTCTTTAATTCGGAACTTGAGCTGAGGCAGTACTCCCTCAGATATTTCCATCACCAAAACCATCCAAACCTCTCCTAGATCTGCATTAAAGTGGCACAGACATGTGGTTCCCAAACTTTGGGGACTTTGTTTAAATCTGGAGTGCAACAAAGAGCCGCCACTGTTGACAGAAGCCTGTTGGTTCCTGTAAAATGTCTGGGACTTCTACAAAGCCAGGAGTGAAATTATTTTCACAAATTGGAAATGAAAATGATTGGCTGAATCCACTGTCGCGTGTCTTGGTAGACCTTAATCCAGAGTCTGATGTTCTAACCATTTCGCTATATTTACTATATACCACAGAGAAAATACCACAGAGAAAAAAAAAAGTTGATTTTTATTTGTCATGTGTTTTACGAATTGAACCCCGAAGGCCTAGACGACCGTGAAGGTCATCACTGGACAAGGCAACTGGAATCATATTGGTATAGGCAGATATCACTTTATTCTGAATTTTGTCAAACCATTCAGTTGAATTTTGTCAAACCATTCTAATAAATGTAAGGTTTTTCCTTGATTTTTCCAAGTTTCCTAGAAAAGATGTGACCTTGTCCCAGGCTCCTTCAGTATTTTGCTTAAAATGTAAACACACAAGACCTGAGAACCATGCCTCATTGATGCCAGTGTTTGTTTTATATGCAGACCCAGTCCATGGGCTTATAAAGAGTGAATTCACTTTGCATTTCGGGTATTTGTGTTTATTTGCAATCAGGCAGTTGCAAGGGGTAGATGTTGCTGGGCACACAAGGTTGCAGCAATGAGCTTTATTGAATTTAAAGAGAATGTATTTGTATTATCATACTGATGAGAAGGCAAAGCTATAAAGTTGTTGCGGGATTCCTCTTTAAACCTACCTAAGCAATATATTCTCATTCATATCCAAACACAGAAGTGAAGTGTGTTTTATACATTAGCATACAAGAATTTGGATCAGCAAGTCAGCTGAGTGTGATGCTAAAAGAATAAAACAGAGACAAAGCAGGTGACATGAACTGATTGCTTTGTGTAAAATTTAGTCATGTTGAATTACAGATAATTTGCTGAAGGGGTTTTCTTGCAGGGGAACAGCGCAAGTTTAATTTCTTATGATTGGATGTTATAAAGTCTTCTTGTCTGTGTTCTCTCGGCTCTTTAAAGGCTCTGATTGTCTCCCTGGTTGGCTTGGTGCAAAAGTGGCCGCATGTGGACACTCTACTATTCTAGAGGAAGGAAACGGGGGAGACAGAGCCTTGACTGCATGCCGATGAAGGGCCCTTTTGTCAGATGGTGTCAGGGGTACATTGAAGTAGGATAGCGCAAAGCACCATAACTAGAAATAATAAAGGAGGAAAACAGATTTTTGTTATGTTAACTTAATAGTTTAAGTACAGCTAAACAATATGATGATATGTCTTATTGTCACAATATGTCACTATGCTTTTCTGAGCGTATTGTGATATCAGTACTTACAGAGCACCGTCTTATTATAGAGAGAGCGTAACGATTCCTGTGTAATGCAGTGCTGAATGTGAAACATTAAATATAATAATGTATATAAATAGTTTTTGATAGTACTTTTTAAATTTAAAACTGGCATATTATCTGTTCCAGGTTATCCAGAAGTAAAGAAATATTGTGACATCATGTATCATGAAAATGTCTTGAAGTGGCATCCGTTTGCTGTAATTTATTTTTAAATCAGCATCTCTATGGGTATGACAACCATTCCATGCCAGTGTCTGTTAAATTCCTACATTCTCCTTTATGAGGTACTGATTAGTGATCACCTGATTCACATCTTATTTAATGAGGAAAAGTATAAAAACACTGCTGTAATCAACACTCTCCTCTTGCAGTGTGACCAGTTGGATGGCAAAACACTACTAGAAGTTCGTCAAAAGTAATTATTGTCATTTTGTTTAAGAGTAAACTAGAGATTTGTTTTCTTTGAATAGTTTTGTAAACACTGCATCGTTTCTCTTATTTTGATATTTTGTCATTTCCTTCAGAATTGTGCTTTAAAGCACAATTCTTTTTATTTTGGAAATTAGGAGAAATATTGTCAGCAGTTCTTAAAGACTAAGGCAAAGCTTCAATACTTGCACTTATAAAAGATAAAACCTGAGAAACTGAGCGCTTTTTGCAGTGGTCTCTTATTTTTCTGGAGCTGTATAAACACATACCAAAGACTAAGAGATTGTCTGACCTTTGTACATTTGTTAAATTTTTTTATATTCTTTAATATATCAATGCAATTAAAACATAATTCAGCTAATGCTGTTATCCGCTGCACTAGTTTGTACTCAAAGCTAAACTAATCAGCACTTTTCACACTATATTGTCACTATTTGCATTTTAATATATTCATATGTTTTGATACATTTTTTGTACATTTTGGCTAAAAGACCCAACACTGTTATATAGAATAGTGCTGAATTAATTGTGCATCAACTTACCACTTATGTTTTCCAGCAAGTCAGCACCCTTTAGCCTGTCATCCTTCGTTGGTGTATATGTATTTGTGTATATATATATATTTATATTGTGTATATGTATACTCTTATATTTGTTAAATGGTTAGAAAATACTGCACTACCAAGACAAGTCTTTCTGTGATTCAAAAACCAACAACAACAACAAAAAAAGAAAACGGAACAAAAAAAACAACAGAACAAAAACATTTCATGGTTTCAAGTCTAGCGGAGAGGTTTCTAGACAGGAGGAAGAGAACACTTCAAAGACCTCTTTAAAGTTAGCAGACGAATGGGTTCGGCCTTCTCCCCTGCCACTCTGTTACAGGAGCAGCACGTAAGATGCACAGATTTCTCATTGGCTTCGACCACGTCAGAGCCTTAATAATGGAGGGAGAAAACGTGGTTTCCATAGTGACAAGTCCGTGACCTCTGTGGAATGGATGTTTTTTTCTGTGTAGTTCAATAGTTCATTGGCTTCTGATCCAGCTGGCTGATTTAATCAATTGCTCAGGATTCAAGACACACATCTGCAAACATCTGCATTAAGATGAACCTAAATCTTATATGACCTTTGTGTCTATTGATATTATAGTATTTGTGCTTAAGGCATATAATTAGTGCATCATTGGAGGTTATAGAGACTTATTTACCTTTAGTTAATAATACAGATATGTATATGATTTAATAATGATATGTAATATAATATACCACCGATTTATTATTATATGTATAGCTGTTTTTAGCAAGCCCTCCTTAAGCTATAAAAAATCAACCTAGACAGATATGAGTGTGCAATAGGGGATAGTTAATATGGGATGCCAAATGTATGGCATGGGATTGTCAATCTCTTATATTTAGCATGCATTTTTAAAGAATAAAAGTAAAGTGGCCCTTTATAGTCACACGCAAACACACCACAGCACACAGCGTGAACAGTGCAAAATTCTTTCTCTGCATTTAATTCATTCACCAAGTGAAGCAGTGGGCTGCCACCAATAAGGGGCGCCAGGGGAGCAGTGAGTGGGGGACGGTACCTTGCTCAAGGGTACCTCAGTAGTGCCACAAGCAGTCCTAGGATTAGAACCCATGACCTTCTGATCACAGGAGCAAATCCCTAACTAATCCACCCACCTGCCCCAAGAATTAAGGATTAAGCTTACTGTTCTGTGATGCATTTATGTTTACATGTACATTTACAACAATTACCAGATGCTTTTATCCAAAGAGGCTCCCAAACTACAGGGGACAGTCTCCCTGGAGCAACTTGGGGTTAAGGGACTTGCTTAGGAACCCATGACCTCTTGGTCCAGAGGCAGGTATCCTACCCACTAGGCCGCCACCACCTCATGATGCAATGAAAGCAGGGCATGCAGTTGGTATTAATTTACTTTGGGGAGAAATTGATTTTGCTGGAATCATGTTTTGAGAGTTTTTATTTACCCAATTGTCTCATCAGTGTTAGTCGTTGCCAGCGTTAGTCACCCCAATTCCCTGCTGTGTAGACTTCTGCTTTGTCACGCAGCTACCAATTAGAGAACTGAGGACTAGCCTGCACTTCTTGATGTAACCAATCAGTGCAGATTTTCCAACAGTAGCCCATGCAGTGTCATAGCTCACAGATGCCAGCTAGATATGTATCTCTATAATTAGGTTTTCAGAGGCTTGCAAGCTAATTGGAATGGACCAAACGCATCGGCAAAACATTAGTGCCACATTTCTTTCATTGAGGATTTGCACAAAGATATTGGTTAAAAAGGAACAAGAGGAAAAAAATATATAGAATTAATTATTAATAAAGTGTCAGTATGAGGTCATTAGCTGATATCCAATCAGATTTTTGTTGCTGTACAGTTTATGAATGTTTATAGGCTCTCTGTAATTGCGTATAATCAGAGAAATGTTCATTTTAATGTCATTTGTCACAATTACAGGAACATAACATCCATGTTGTCCATCATAATTAAGTGGAAACTATTATTTCATGTCCTATATAATCCATTTTTTAGGGTGGATGAAGCAATTCTAGGCTGCCAGATTTAGATGTCACTGGTAGCTCCCACTAGACCAGGGGTGGGCAAACTTTTTGGCTCAGAGGCCACATTGACTTTCCCCGCCCCGCCCCTCGACTTCACGGCCCGAGACACCGACAAGACACAGCCTTCTGCACGCATCCCCCCAACCACGGCCGAGACACAGAGAATTTTTTTTATTTTGTTGCGTACCAACTGATTCATG
>JBBIGA010108939.1:0-10699 GCA_037576975.1 Alestes dentex | reverse complement strand
GAAAATGAGAGTCTTTGAAAGTCCTTCAGGAAGCCTGGAGAACTGTTCCTCAAGGCGACATTAAAAATACAAGAAAGTCTGTATCTTTGGAAGCAAAATATGAAGAAATGAGAGAGGCTCAAGACTTTTGCACAGTGTTGTACGTTTCTCTGGATAAGAACATCTGCTAAATGATGTATATGCAAATGTAGTGCTGCTTCCACAGAACATAATTTGTTTCGCTCCCTCCCTCGATGCCTATTTGCAGCTTAGTTTTAATATGTGTTTAATGGACATTTTGAAATTTTAACAATATTTTCACATTTCAAGTCTTTTAATTCTACATAGAATAGTGATGACTGCACTGAAACATCGCAGTATAATCATCAGTAGGGCTGGGAACCTCAGGGTACCTCACGATACGATACGCGATATATGCCTCACGATACCGATAATATCACGATATGGCGATACTGCGATAATCGATATATTGCACAAGATAGCCTAAGATATATATCTAATTTTTAAAGAAAAACAACTATATATTTTTTTATTTTAACTTTATTTTGCACTGAAATTACTGAAATACAGTCAGTTAAGAATCAACTGCTTTTAAATGTCTTTTTAACAGTGCAAAATCAATGTAAACACAAATTTAAGTGCCTTACGGTTACACTCTTATTGCAAAATTAATGTAAACAAAAAATGAAGTGCCTTACAGTTACACTCTTATTGCAAAATCAATGTAAACAAAAAATTAAGTGCCTTACAGTTACACTCTTATTGCAAAATCAGTGTAAACAAAACTTTAAGTGCCTTGCAGTGACACAATTTTAGTGCAACATAAAGCAAAAATTACTTTCCATGAAACAAATGTTATGGTTATGGGTGTAAAAATATGAAGCTGCAGGCACATGTTTTTGCAGTAAAGAAAAACCCAATAATGTTCATGTATTTTTTACATAAAAAAAACAAATGTTTTCCTTTTTTAAGTAGAAACAGAAGAACTAGATATTAAGGGCTTGAATTTGAGGTTTTCCAAAAATAGAACTCCAAAAATAATGTTGGAGCAAACCAGATACGTTCACAAGTCATTTTTTCCAAGTTAAGTCTCAAGTCTTTGAGTGGCAATGTTGAGTCAAGTCTCAAGTCTTTAGTCCCAAGTCCAAGTCTATGAGGTGCCATTTGTAAAAACAGCTTAACAAATTTAATGTCATTTTTAATTTCATATTTTCATCATTTAGCGCAATGTTCACACAATTTTCACACATTTAGAGCTAAATGTGTTAAAAAACTAAATCTAAATGTTGCACTTTTACAAATGGCAACTCTAAATGTGGCATTTTTGAGCTCTGAATGTTTAGAAGATATGCTGATTGGCCACACCCCATGATTACAATTGGCTGTTACTTAGCAGGGGGCGGGACTGCATGCTGTGATATTCCCTCACCAACATGGAGGATTTGCCTTAAATGATCTTAAATCTAAATGTTAAATATGAAAAATATCTCTCGCACTCTAAATGTGAAACTTTAAAGTTAGATAGGGCTCGGTGAGACCTTTCCAATGTCCCCTTGTTTGCCATTATAGCCCCCAGAGATCCGGAGTTATTAGCCAAAAACCGTTCACTTCGGACAAAAGTAATGGGACACCGGGGCGGGTTGAACGGTTTTTGGCTAATAACTCCAGATTATAGCAAACGAGTGGTCGTTGGAAAGAGTGCGAGGTATAAATAAATAGTTCCATGAAATGAACATTGTTTACGAGTTATGACTCGCGAGTCACAACACCCAAGTCTAAAGTCAAGTCTTTGTGTGACTTAAGTGTGACTCGAGTCCCCATCTCTGGAGCAAACAAAACAGAGTTGTAATAAACTGCAAACCTGGTTAAATGTACACATGCCATTTTCATGTCCATGTTTTTCTTAAGGAAGATCAGCTGATCAGCATGATTAGATGTAAGTGAGCTCCTTTGAATGGTGATAATGTCCCCGGCAGTTGAAAAGATTCTCTCGTGTTGTTTCTTCTTCGTCTGGTGTTTTCCGCCTGCTTTACTGTCATTCTCATGAGGAGCGCCCCCTGGCAGACTTCTGCGGTAGTGGTTAAACAACCAATATAGAGAAAGAGCGTACCGGGACTCGTTTGTGAGTTGAAATATCATGATATTTCACCAAATCGGTATTTCGTCCCACCCTTAATCATCAGTATGAGTATTTTGTCCATATCATGCAGCCCTATGTTTCTTTACTTTTTGTATTAGTAATATATGCTAATCATTAAGCAATTACCATTTTACTCTGGCTGTTCATTCAGTTTTTCTTCATGTCTGTGTGGTCCCGCTCCTCCATGCTCTGATCTGGGTAACCGGGCATTCCCAGGGATGATAATTAGCCCCACTACGCAAGACCTTGTGTTGGGTCCCTGGGGGGATGCAGGCCTCAGCACTACAGAAGGAAATACACAGTTTACACTTTTATTGTTTGATATTCCATTCTAGCTGTGCTTTGAAAGGACGTTTGGACGAAATGTTAAATGTTTTTGCCAGGCCACAGACAGGCCCTTAGGTGACGAATTTGAGAGAGAGGGATGTTTTGAAGCTCTTTACGGTGACATTTACAGAACTGAATGGCGCTGCATGTTGCTCGCCAAAAGCAAACCCCCCTTCTCTGAAAGAAAGTCAGCGCTTCATTTCCTTCGGTTTGGAAATTTTCCTGATTATTTATAAAGCACAACCTGCTCTATTGTACCCTGAAGGGCCCCAATTCAGCAATTTTCTTTCCTCCCTTAAAACCCAGGGTTTTTTCCAGGCTGAAGCCCAGCTGCTTGTGTGCAGTCTGTCGCTCCAGGTGGTTTTATGCACCAAAAACCAGTGATGCACCAAAATGAACATCTTTGGCTGAAACTGATACCCAGATAGATGCTTCTGTTATCCACTGTCCTGAGTATCAAACCGGATTTTGTGTTTTCAAGTGGAATCAAGTCTGTAGTGGTGAGGAGTTTGTTTGTAAACCAGGGTTTTCATTTTGCTGACTATTGCTGGTATTTTTTTGTCGTGGGGATTGTTTTATGTTGTGGGTGTTTTCGCTTTGTCGGGGGAGGGGGTGGTCACTTCATCAAATAGGGTTTTCGTTTTCATTTCAGTGTCTTTTATTTCAACTGGGGGTATGGGTTTCATTTGTCACATGGGTGCTGTTCACTTTGTTAGACATTGTGGACATTTTTGTTTTGTTGTGGGTGTTTTAATTTTGTTGACAGAGTTTGCAATTGTTTTACTGATCACTTTGACCAGTGAAACCGGGATGAGGGGTTAGATTGAGTCAGTTATCTTTCTTATTGGCAGTGACGTTTTTGACAAGGCAGATCATTACTGAGGAATGTTCCCAGCAGAAAACTGTTTAGGTTATAGTGCCTTTAAGAGTATGTGTACATAATCTCTGTTCAGATTGGATGAGTGGTGGTGTACCTCTGGAATGAAGTTCGACCGGGATGTTGGGTCTACTTTTGGGTGTGTGGATCATCTGGAAACATGCAGTGATGCATCTACTTCCCCACAGCCATAAACAGTACAGCGTTTAATAGTCTTCCCATAATTTGCACTCTTTGTAACAGACTGCAGTAACGACACTCCACATCACTTCGTTGTGAACAGGTGAACTGCGGTAGGCTGCCTCAGTTACAGAACGGGCTGTTTTTGTGACTTGTTTCCGTTCAGGAACAATATCGGGGAGGATTCCAAATTTATTAAGCCTACATTCTAAAGCAAAGTCAAAGGCAAATATAGCTTTATGTAACCCCCTTTTAATGGCTTGTGGTGATTTTAGGGGGAAATCTAATTTCCACGCCTGAGTGTCGCCTATTTTTGGACGTCCAAGTCACGAGAGCTTTCGGCTCGTCCCTGGACCTTCGCTGTTGAAGGGCTTTGGGTTCGTGTCGTGCGAACGGGACATAAAACAGAACAGTAAGTATTATCTCAGCACGTCCCCAGAGCTAGGGTGGGCTTATCTTCGCAGAAGGGATCTGTCTCCACCGGGACGGCGGGAAAGGGAGAGAACGAACAAGGGACACGAGTGACAAAAAAACGAGCAAATTGGAGAGAGGGAGGATGAAGTAGAAAGGAGGCCTCGCTCGCTCAGGCTGGATTATTGCCTTCAGAGCTGCGAACGCTCGCTGGTCACACTCCCCTCACACTCACGGGCTTTCGTTTTCATTCTCAGCACCGCGGGCGTGTCACACTCCAAGCCCCTTCCTCCCAGTGCTGCTAACACTCCCTCGCTTCCAAGTCTGTTTGTTTAAGAGTGTATATGTGAGTCTGGCTGTGTTTGTGTGAGTATTCACAGGTATATGTGTATGTGTACCTGTGGCTGTTTGTGTTGTGTATGTTTACATTTGTGTGCATGTTTAGGTGTTTGAGTGTTGGTGTGTGTGTGTTCACTGACTAGCCACTATTCTTGTTGCCCGTTTTCTCACCGTGCGCTGTATGTTTTACAGTTACCGTAGTCGGTCCCTTTGATCGCCTCCTTTGCCCCATTCGTCAGTGGTCTGGACCACCAGCGAGCAGGTATTGTCTGGATGGTGGATCTGCCGAGCGCTCATGAAGATCATTAGAGTTGAAGCAGAGTCTCGAGGGGAGTTTCCCCGGGTTAGTGCGTCTCTCCTGGGGCCGAGCCCCGCCCCCCGGAAACCCTGGCTCATTCTTTCATCAGCGAACCACCTTTCTCCAGCCTTTACCGGCCCGTACACGCCTCTAAATTTAGCCTGAGAGGAGCGTGATATTTACTGCTGATGTGTGTCAGGAGGTTGCTATGGCGCTCCTGCAGCTTCATGCAGGTCTAATTAATGAAGGGGAGCGAGGGGCGTGGGCTGGGCTACCACAAAGGGTTGGAGGTTTTGTGGAAGACAAATGTAACCTGTGGGGAAAAGCAAGTAATTTTCCCTTCTACGCCTCTAACTCCCACTCGGCTTTGATTGCACCGATTACTCTGTAAAAAGACACACTGTATGGCTCGCCGCGAAGTGCGGATACATGACTCGGATTTGTCCCGCCTCTCCTTTCTCGTGGACGTTATAAACAGGGTCAAGAACGGTGGGGTTTTTGAGCTGCTCAGTTTCAGACTGTGAAAGTGAGCGGCCAGTTTTAAGGGTGGGTGCTGATGGCAAACGGATCACAATATTTCACTTCACGAAATACGTGACAGTATTTTTTTCAAACACATCGCAATGCACCAGCGAAACAGCGGTAGGATGTGGAAGTCAAGTCCGGGCAGGTAGAGGAGAAAAAAATCCCCATTATTTTTCTTGAATTAAAGACTTAATTTCTGAGAAAACAGACTTTATGTCTCAATATAAGGGCTCATTTGCCCCAAAATATTTATAGAAATTGTATCTCAAAATAAAGAAAAACTGGGGTGGTGGGGGTGGTGGTCTAGTGGGTAGGATACTTGTCTCTAGACCAAGAGGTCATGGGTTCAGACCCTACCTTCAGCAGACCACCACTGGGTTCCTGAGCAAGACCCTTAACCCCAAGTTGCTCCAGGGAGACTGCCCCCTGTAGTTGGGAAATGGAAGTTCTTCTTCAGCTTCCTCTTCTTTTTCTTCTTCTTCCTCAGCTTCCTCTTCTTCTTCTTCTTCTTCCTTCTTCTTCTTCTTCTTCCTTCTTCTTCTTCTTCTTCTTCCTTCTTCTTCTTCTTCAGCTTCCTCTTCTTCTTCTTCTTCAGCTTCCTCTTCTTCTTCTTCAGCTTCCTCTTCTTTTTCTTCTTCTTCAGCTTCCTCTTCTTTTTCTTCTTCTTCAGCTTCCTCTTCTTTTTCTTCTTCCTCAGCTTCCTCTTCTTTTTCTTCTTCCTCAGCTTCCTCTTCTTTTTCTTCTTCCTCAGCTTCCTCTTCTTCTTCTTCTTCTTCTTCAGCTTCCTCCTCTTCTTCTTCTTCCTCAGCTGCTTCTGCTTCTTCTTCTTCTTCCTCAGCTGCTTCTTCTTCTTCTTCTTCAGCTTCTTCTTCTTCTTCTCCTTCAGCTTATTATTTTTCTCTAGCTGCTTCTGGTTCATCTTCATGTTTTTATTATTCTTTATATTGTTCCAGTTCATCATCCTTTTCTTCTTCTTTTTCTACTACTGCTTTTTCCTCTACTTTTTCAGCTTCTTCTTCTTCTTCTGCTTTGCTTCATCTTCTTTATCTTCTTGTCCTTCACCATGCCCTGGTTTATGATGTGTGTCATTTTGACCACTAGTAATGTATTTATTTGAGTACCTTGAATAATCGTGATGGTGAATCGTGACTGGTCAGCAGACACGGCACACTGCTTAAATTGGGGGCTCATTTGCGTAATATAGCCTTCTGTGATCAGCATTTTTAAGACCAAGATTGAGGCAATGATCATTTGATTATCGGTGCATTCTTACTCTGTGGATTCTCTCTCTTTCTCTCTCTCTTCCTCTCTCTCTCTCTTTTTAGCTTTGCTCTCTCTTTTCTGTCACCCCCTCTGCATATTTCAAGAGTGTTTCCCTCCCAAATCCAGAGTGATTTTAACGAGACTTGTCATGGCCTCTGCTGTAGAGTCTAATTGCCTGTCTCTGTGCGTGAAAAACATTGCTACTAATTCTGCTATGTGAGGAGGACTGAGCTGTTCTCGAACTGCCCTCTTTTTCCTCCCCTGCCAGAACCTCCGTGTAACGTGGCATTTTCTGCCATTTCTCTCGGTGGCTGCTTTGATATGAAAGTGCGGGCGAATCGCACGCTTTCAGCCAGCGCGTTATTGAATAAAAAGAAAAGGTGGAGAGGGGTAAAGAACAGTAATTCCAGACTGTTTCACGCAGTCATAACGATTACGTGGACGCTGGGAGTCTTCAAAACCATACATAAAAGGCTTTAGCTGTATGGATTAGGAGGGTAAATATTGTTGCGTTTTTGCTGTTTATTTGTGAAAGCCTGGGAGACGGCAGCAGGCGTTAAGTAGGGCATCAGAAACTTTTGTGTAGGGCTAGAGCCCAGGGTTATATACGTGTGTGTGTATATGGATACGTGAAATGTGTGCAAAAGTCTGTATTTGTGTGTGTGTGTGTATGTGTATGTGTATGTGTGTGTGTGTGTATATATATATATATATACACACACACAAGATGTTAGGGATATTGTTGTTTACATGAGCGCTTTTTGTATTTGCTCTGAATTTTAATCAAATAAGTAAAAGTTCCCTTTGATAATACTAATAATGTATGAGAAGAAACACCATTTTCATTAGTTTAATATTTATTACCCCCAAAATTTTGACATTAACAAGGATAGCCCCAAATAACAAAAAGTGACAATGTCGGTAGCGGGTGTTTCCACCATTTGCCGCAATGACAGCTTGACAGCGATGTCTCATGCTCCTCACTACCCTCATGATGTTCTGAGGCAATGCGTTCCACTCTTCCACAAGTGCTACACACAGTTCTGCCGGGTCACGTGGGGGTGGGGTACGATCATCCAGTCTCTGCTTCAACTGGTCCCAGACGTGCCCATGGCTTTTTGAATGATGAACTTGGAATGACTTACTGACAATAGCAGCTTTTTATACACACAGGATGTTGAAATTGATGCCACACTGAAAAAGGTTGTCTTTTGGTATTGGCCCCAGTATAAGGCACACCTGTACAGAATGAGACCACTACATGGAAAACACAAAATGAAGTGTGTCTATCACCCCAATACAATTGCCTCCCTATCCCAAAAATGTCTGAAGAGAAACAAATACCGTATGTATGACATCCACTAAGTCTCTCACAATATCCCTAACTTGTGAGTAGTGTATATACACACACACACATACATATACATATGAGCATATAAATATAGTGTGTGTATACATGTATATCTATGTGTAAATATGTGTATGGATATACATGCATTACTTCTGTACATTCTTACAGTGATGTACCAGCTTTTACAGTGACCTTCTTACTCCCTCTGTCTCCAGTTGTAATCGGAGATGGAGGTCACACAGATAAATCATCACAATTTTCTATCTCTTGAAACTGGCTGCTTCAAAGTCAAAAAGAAAGAGAAAAAGATGAGGTTCAATCAAGTATCCACACTTACCGTCAACTGAGCACTTGAGTATTTTCTCAGACTGAGGGTGCTTTACCCTCTTTATGTCCTCGAACATGACCTTGACCTTAAATGTCTTGCGAAGACCCCAGGCTTTACACTTGAGTGTATCTTGCAGCCCCTCTTTACGTTCGCCGTTAGTGTACGGATCCAATCAAGGGATCCAATCATGCACTTCTATACTCGCTCTATGCAAACATCTTCTGTGTCTGTTTGCTGAATAGTGTTTCCTCATCCTTGGAGAAGTGCAGGAAGCCTGGCCTTGTAAATCACTGAGCAATCCAGGTGTGCAACATTCCAGGCATTTTACTTTACAGAAAACAAAAAGCAGGGTTGAAAAAAAAATCTGCCTTTAGAGAGAGATTTTGTAGCCAGTTTTTTTTGTTTGACCCACATGTTTGTTAATTTCATGTACACCAGTCCATACGAAACATGAGGCATTCGTGGTCCCACAAGTTTGATACAGAATATGAAGTCTGTCTTTTAGGTGGGTGTGTCCTTTCGCACTAGAACCCCCAGAGTGTGAATTACACCTCCATAATTGGGGGGTACTGCCTTCATAACACTAAACTCCTTCATAACCCCCCCAAACTGCTATTTTTGTCTCTTTGGGGGGGTCTGGGTCTTGATCGGGGGTACGGTACTCCCCAGTACCCACCGTAATTCGAACCATGACCACCCCCTGAACTGTGGAAGGCACAAGGTACTTTTTGACCAATAGCTCAACATCCATTACTCCAAAAATGACCCAATTGAGACCTGAACTGTTTGCATTCTTCAAAAAGTGCTGAGAGGGTTTGGACACGAGCTGTTTCTAGAAAATTGCTGGAAGGATGCACTTGTGATGAAGGCAGTTTGTGGTTATGTTGATGAAACTAAACTGCTAAAGCCAAAATAACTGCTAAAGCCATGGAAAAAAAAAATAAGAGATTGCATCATTTTTTCTGCTTATTGCTTTTGTAATTTGTGGGAGTGTGTCTGTGTAAAATGTGCATGTCGATATTGTTTTATACAGTATTGACCAACACTTGATTCAAAATTCCAAACAAAAACATGTTTAAAATAATGCACATAAATAAATTATTATACCTCGGAAATGTTAAATCACACAACACTCTTACATAATTTTACAACTGCAACAATTAAATTAGTGATGTTAAGAGCAGAGTGTGCGCATGTGTGACTGGGTTTCATCCATCAGAAACTAAATCAGGAGTGAAGCTGCTGGAATACAGCACATAGAAAAACTGCTCTACACACACTACTGCACTCACAACACATATGGAGGAGTTTCTTATTTTTACACACACACACACACACACACACACTGCCGCAACTTGCACAAACAGAAAAATAGGGAAATGTGGTCCCATTTTTTTTTTCCATGGTTGTATGTAGAATGTGTTGGTTTTGTGACATCACAAAAACTGTCATTTGAAAATTGTTTTTGTAGTTCATATTCCATATGTGGGCTGTATGGATGAGGGGGAGTAAATGTACCATTTGAAACAATATTTAGACTTTAAGGCTTTTTAATTCTATTTTAATTGAATTTCTTGAAAGGTTTTGCTATCACAATATGTAACAGTAAAATTGCAATACGGATATTTTGTCCATATTGTGAAGCTCTAGCAAAAAGCCCCCTTCTAACATCAGAATCTTGTCTGGGTGGGCTTTAGAGATTGAGATATTCGATGCATAATTCTCTGCATAATTGATGGCGTTATTATCTATTTTAGTGTGCTGTGTTCTAATCCAGGCGGGCGTATTGCGTCGTGTTTGGAGGTGTAATCGTAGCCCGAGGCCATGTTTGTCTGGCGGCGCTCTCAGAGGCTAAGTGGGGTTGAAGGCCGTCCCTGTGGATACTCACTGAGGCGGCGAGGGAGTGGGTGTCAAAGCCAACTCAACACTCTCTTGCTCATAAATGATGGAGAGATTCCCATCTCTATCCCCTCCACACACACACACACACACACACACACACACACACACACACACACACCGCACTGCTGCCTCAGCACCAAGCCTCTATGCCTGTAAGAAGCAGCCGTTGTCCACCAGGGTCCAGTGAGTCATGCTGTCAGATTTCATGCTTTTAAAAGGAAGGCTCCAGTGGTGTTTCTTGCTTGAGGAACACATTTGAGAGGGAATTTTCAAATAATATGTGAAAGCTGAAAAAAACACCTGAAATCTAGTCAATATACCGTGCCATGCAAAAGGAATTCAATTCAGTTCAATTTTACTTTCACATGAAGCTCACAGCAGGAGATGGCCCAGGTTGTTCTACCCTCCAGGATGTTCTCGGAGGGGTCTGGGTGAGGGGTGGTGGACATGTTGAATAGTTCAGAATTTGGTCATAAGCAACCAGTCCTTAGACTGTTAACATACACATTCAAACTTATATCCCGATAATGCTGCTAGTTTCTGTGAAACCTTTTACTCTTACTCACTGTGCACTTTATCACCACATATAAGTCTTCTTTAATATTATATATCTGGAAATGCAAGGAATTGCATCATAAATAAGGCATACCTGGAAAATAATGAAAAAATGTACAAATGAATCAAGTTTTTCCAAAACTATAGTGTATTATTTATTTGAATTTCATTAGAAATTTAACCTACTCTTGATAGGGTATGGC
>JBBIGA010108907.1:0-10700 GCA_037576975.1 Alestes dentex | reverse complement strand
ATAGTACACACTGGATATATACAGGTATGACAAAACAGTAATAGTGTAATTGGTTTACAGTAATATTTTACCCCTAGAAATTGCACATGTTGGACCAGAAAAAGCCACTCAAGTTGCACATGTAATAGTTGAAAAGGTGGGAAGGTGTTTCAGCATCTGCCCACTAACTTCTATTATGTGTGCACTTTGAATCAGCTGGTATTTTATTCTTATACTGAAAAACAAAACTGGGTCAAAATCATTATTTGTAACTGTATGCTACAGATGCAGGTAAAAAACTGCTGCAGTCTTCCTTCAGCTGAAGTCTCTCCAGGCCCTCTGCTGCCTTAAAATAAGCAACCAGTGAATGGAAAGTCATGTGAACTGCAGGTCTGGGGTGAAGTCTGAAACGGTGCCAAGGGGAAGTTTAAAAACTTGTGAAAATAAAAAAAAATCTTCTGGCTACAAAAGACTTTGTGAGGTGGGGTGGACTGGCACGATGTAGAGGGAGAGAGTGAATATTGTGTTAATGAAAGAGGAATTATAGCAACTGGGTGGAAAGCTGCCTTTAAGAAAGCAGAAAAGCTTTAAAGGAAACGTGCAAATGTGGTCAGTCACGTCCACCATCGCTCAGTCAAAGGGTCCACTGCCTCACCCTGCTCAGAGTCTGCTTTGATTTTGACTTGATTGCAGGCGAAGCCCGCACCATTCCAAACACACACTCACACACACCCACACCCACTCACAGGACCAGTCAAAAATCTGGACACTCTTACTCATTAAAGGGCCCCTATCATAGAAAAACGTTTCTGAACATGTGCTTGGTCCATGCATTACATATATGGAAACTCGGCTCCAAAAACAGCCCTTTGTTAAGTTAATAGTTTTTGTATGTCTCAAAAATCAAACATATTTACATATATTCAACTACCTAGCCTACAACAGTTGAGCCCCACCTACTGATGTTGAAGCTGAGTTTCAGCATGGACTGCTTTTTTAATGAGGTGCCATGTGAGACAGCAAAACTATTGAATAACAAGTTACAGAATCCAAAATTATAAAAAAAAAAAGTTATGCAAATCAAAACGTATTTAAATTCCTCCCCCCTATCCCCCCATTGCCTTGATGCAGTGTGACACACCTGAGAAGCTTCACAAGGACCCCCTTGGGATGATCTCCCAACTTGAAGAAAAACCACATCATATCCAGTACTGTGCAAAAGTCTTGAGCAACCCCTCATTTCTTTATATTTTGCTTCCAAAGAGACAGACTTTCTTGAAATGTAGTTATGAGGAATAGTTCCTTCCTGGCTTCCTTCCTGAAGGACTTTGAAGGATCTCATTTTCAGACAGGTCCCTGTTGCCAGACCACTTACCTATGTCTTGTTTGTTAAGCCACACAGTGACCTACGTTCGAAACATTCAAACATGACAAAGCACATCTAATTTAAGGCTTGAACCAGTGAAGAAACAGGTGCAGATGATTCCAGAAGATCAGTGGCCTGTCGCTGTAAGACATGTAAGACATTTGTTTCCATTTCTTTAATGTAATCCTCTCAATATGCCAACTGGCAGACATAGTATTTTTTCACCAACAAGGTGATTCAAAGCAAAACATGAAGAACTGAGGTATGGCTCTAGACTTTTGTATAGTATTGTATAAATTACATCATATGCCACAGATACAGCAGTTGGTTTAGACTGAAAAATCATGAGAGTTTTCCTCAAAGCACAAGCCTTCAAAAACTTACATTCACTCGTATCGGTAAAACTCATGGCCGTATTTCTTGAAAAGTCAGAGATTATTTCTCTTGGCTGACGGCCTGATCATACTCCTGTGTGTGCTACATGCTCGCGTGCCGAAGCCGCGCACTAGGGCTTCGTTATCGCGGCTGGACGTGCAGAACTGGGCCTAGCTGGTCGACTGCTGAGTCAGCGGCCCACCACCGGAAACCCCTCATTCCAGGCTGGGATATCAGAATAGCCTGTCAACCTTTTTCCACATCCAATTAAATTTTCTCTGAACACAATAGGTGCACTGCAGTGAGCCTTCAATCGAAGTGCACCCCTACCGCACATAGTAAAAAATACCGGCACCTTTTTTATGTGTTCACCATGGGATACAGCTACAATGAAGCTTACTGGCAGCCATGCAGAAGATAACTTTTCTGGCTACTTTACCTGAGCTTTGCTACATAACAATGATTTAAACAGGCCCCAAACAAGCCATGGCTGATGTCATATGCTGATATAAGCTATCATGTTCACTAATATAACAGTGTCATGTTACTATTATCTGTAGTTTTTACGACAGGTTGTTATGTTTAGGTCATGATGGCTAGCCAGAGCATGTTTAGCGAAGATTAGCATGTGACATAAGATGTCATGGCATCAAACATTATTGCATCCCTCATAGCAACTGTACTGGTAACAAAACGCGGCTATATAAACTGAAGAAAAAAACATATTACATCTGCCATGACATGTTTATGGCTTGGGTATGTCAGTGTTATATAAAATGTGTGAGAAATCTAAATTTTCAGTGAATTAAATCATTCCAAATGATCTATTCAAAATTCTTTGTCAGTCTTGTGACATGCAAACTACATACCATGGTACACTCATTATTCATGTATGACCTAAGACAGTTTAACATCTTCACACCCACAGTAATAGAAACAGGTGTGTGTGGGTGTGTGTGAGCAAATATAGCGTGAGAATGGAACAGCAGGTCAGCATTAGCCTGCTCTAATGCTCCTCTGAGGGCCCTGCAGGGTGGAGGCAGAGCTGATGGCCAAGTGGTGAATCGCTGACTCCTGTGAAAACGCTTTCAGACTATCCAGGTTAAACAAACGTAGAGCAAGAAAAGCCAGAGAGCGTGAGAGGAAAATGAATGAAGAGTAAGCACGGCCCTCATTTTTTTCCAATTTTTCTCATGTGTATGGGCTAGGAAGTACATGGTGGAAGATCACGTAGCCAGCATAACATTCTGTGGTGGAGGGCAGGGCCCTCTGTGTGTGTGTGTGTGTGCCAGTGGCACCCAACCCATCCGCTCGCCGTGTGGAAAATAGAGAACACATGGGGCCTTCAAGTGCTCTGATCTGAGCTTCACAGCATGGACGCTTTACAGGGTAATAGTCTACATTCACGCTATTTGTCCAAACGTTTGTAGACACCTGTTCACCCAGATTTTCAACTGAAATCCAGAGTAATAAAAGAGTGGTCTGTCTCACTTTGCTGCAGTGCAGTATCCGACCCTGTTCCTCAGGGAAGGCTTTACAATAGTTTATTTTTAATATATTGGAAGATACACTGTAATAGTAATACACAACAAAATAATTGCACCTTTAAATATCACACTAGTTCCTACATAAACATAAAATACCACATTCCATTTCAGCCTGGTGGCACAGTGGGTAGTGCTGTTGCCACCCAGCAAGACAGTGCCAGGTTTAATCCCCGGCCGGAGCAGCCGAGGGTCCTCTCTGAGTGGAGCGTGTGTGCTCTGTGTGGGTTTCTGCGCGGAGCTCTGCTTTCCTCCCACAGTCCAAAGATGTGCGTATTAGGGTGAACTGGAGATATATTGATATTTTATATTATATTATATTGATTGGTCTGCCTTCCACCAGCCCAGTTAACAAGCTCGATCTCAATTCAATATTTTATTTTTGCAAAGAATTATTACAACAATAACATTTGTCGTATTACAGTGTTTTGGATGAATAAGAATAAAAACTGTCATTGGCCCCCAGCAGTACCACTACTGCCCACTGGAGGGTCCGCGGCCCGCAGGTTGAAAACCCCTGACCGCGGTGGTCTGCTGCTTGACTTCAGACCTGACCACAGTGCCTTTGTTAGAACTGTACAAACCCTTGATTTTGCTCAGTGTCCAGAAGACATTGAGAGGTGGCCAGGCCATTCTCACACTGTGTGTAGGAAAGTTGTGTGTGTGTGTGTGTGTGTGTGTGTCGTCCTGGACACACTAACCTGTGTGCAGAGTCTGAATTGGGTCACCGGGCCTTTAATAGGTCACAGCAGTGGATAAGCTTACACAGACACTGTTCTTATGCAAAACCAGGCTCACGTTGATGGGGTCATAGAGGTTGTAACATTTGCTGTGTCTGTGTGTCTGTGTGTTTCGGCCACCCTGGGCTGAGATTTTGCTGACTAGTATTATGTTCATGTGAGCCAGATGGCCTCTTAATAATAAAACACATGCTCACACACAGTCCACAGTCTCCCTCAATCACAATTACACATCATTTAAAAGACCAAATCTTTTCTATAATGTAATCTTTTTATGATGTCACGGTGCACCAGCAAAAAGAAAAAAGTAATATTAACCATATCATCTTATAACCTTCTCTGGTACGAAAAGTCAGTCTGAAATACTCTATAGGCCAGAAGTTTTTTTGCACGCTTAGATAAAAAGAAAATAATAATACACAATACGCTACTTTTTCAAACTTTTATTACGAGAAAACAGTAGAAATACTTAAAACAAATGTAACTGACTAGTTTTGAAGTGTAATGTAACAAAATAAAAGGTGCCGAGTTGACTTTGCCATGACTTTATCACAAATTTGTGCAGCACAAATTGGTGGTATCCTTTCCAGCAAATTTTTGGAAATAACTTGTGTCCTAACACCCTTTCAAGGCTGCAAACAGTTCTGTCTAATTCATTGGAAGCTCATTTCAAACTTGTCTTTCCAGCTCGTCTCATGCAGCTATGTGGGAGAAAAATCTGTAGCCTGGGGAGGCAGAGACATAATTATCATAACTTTCATTTTCATTTGACTTTCATTTGGATGTAACTTGGCAAAAATGTGGACTTAGACTTGAATCAGACTTGAGTCACAAACTGTAGTTGCTGAGCTCACTGTATTTGATTCTGTAGTTGAAATAAATGCAAACTTGTTTTGCTCTTGCTGAACATTGAATGATGGCACAAAAAGCTATTAAAACAGGCTCCCAAAATTCTTTCAATAAACTACTTCAGCTATAAGCGTTTTTAATTTTAATAGTCCTTTAACAGTTTACTTTTTATTTAATAGGTATTTGCACTAATAGTTATACTGTAGCTACTTTTTTGTTGCTTCCGTTAGTTATAAAGGCACCATGAATGTAATTTTGGAAAATATATTAAAAATGAAAACGTCTTTATCAATTAACCTTTTACTAGATGCTCTACATTAACATCTCTATTATCATTTTTGGTGTTCAGTGTTATACTGAACGTGAAATTTGTGGCAGAAGGTATGCTTGTATAGACTTGTATAGGACTCTGGACTTGACTCGAAACCTCACTGCCCTGACTCAGGACTGGAATGTCAAGATTCGCTCACTTCCCCACCTGTCGAAGTAATTACATTAGTGAAGCAGTGCTTGCGTGTGTGTTACAGCCAGTCCTGGACTGACATTTTGCTGACTACAGTTATATGACCCAGATGGCCTCTCCTCATGATAAAACGCAGACTTCCCACACACATGAGCAAGGCCATGATTATCCCTTCCCATTTTCCACTGTGTTCGAGGCGGCTGCAGCATGTGTTGCACTGTATATCTGCTTCCACCTTGCTTGAACTTAGTATTTGCTGTGTCATTCTGCAATAGCGTGCCTTCCTTGCGTCATCCTACGTTGAGAAACAGAGCTGAAAAGTTATCATTGATTTGTTCTCCAGCTGTGTTCCATGACCAATTGCTTCAAATATGTCTGCCTAACTTATACAAGCTATGCCCATTATATACATTACCTTGCATACACATATAAATACTGACCATTTTTTTCTAAACATAACTCCTCTGTTTTACCTGAAGAGAAAGTAGGCAATTGAGGTTTTGTCCAAACAAGCGGACTATTCTAATTGGACAGTTCTTTATTTAGAATGTTTGATTAAGCATCCATCTTAAAATATAACTGAACAGAGCTGGATTATGTGTAAATTGTAGGGGTTTTCCCACAATGCTTTTGTTAGAGCTATCATAGCTACAGTTCAGCAAAACAATACAAGAGTGTGTTTCCACAAAAAAAAAAAAAAAAACACAGCCTCAAGCCCTCAGTTGCTTTCATCCAGCAATTCTGCAGAATATAAAAAAAGGAAAGTAAAAAAGCCCCAAGCATTGTGTGAAATTAGGCATTTCACAGCCCGTCTTGTTTGCTGAATTGTATTCTGTTTATTTGGAGTGAGTTAATAATGGCCTGATAAGATAACATCCTTTTTCTACTTATCCACACAGTTAAAATTCTATGACATTTTGAATGTTCTTAATGAACATAGATGCTGAGACCATTTATAGCCTCCACATCGATGTTATACCCTTTTCCTTCCACTTTTCCTCTGTTCTGTCTCTCTCCCATTTCCTGAGCTGTCCTGCTGTCTAGTTTGATGCTGATGCAAGTTCCTCTTTAACCAGGTGTTCCACTGGACCAGATCTACAAGCATGGAGACGCAACAAATAGCAAACTTCATCTTCCCTTCTTCATTCATCATTAATTACTACATGTTCATGAGTCATTCCTTAAATTAGCTGGTAACCCTAATTGCTTCTCGTGTTATTGTTTTGCTATCCGGTGCTGACCTGAGGAGAATGGTTCCTCCCTTTGGGCTCAGATCTAATCTTGTAATGTTTTCCTTATGTGTTAGGTTTTCTTTTTTAATACATGCTAAAGTATAAGATTAGTTAGTTACTTGTCTAGATACACTAAATAAAACTACTGGCTTGTGAATTCTTGGTAATATAATGAAACAAACAAAACAATTCACCTGAAATCTCAAATCTGAGATCTTTTTCAGGCAAAAACGTCTAGAAAATGGGATGTTGCTGTTTTTAGTTTAGATCCATGAAACATTGTCATCACTAATCTGTAATCTCTAATCCCTCCCCTATAAGCAGAGTACTGACCACTGCTAGTTATACTTTTATATTTATTTAGACTTTACGTTTTATATTGTTCTTGTCTTTGCTTCTTTGTGTGACTGCGCAGTTGTAACATAAGCAGTTTCCTCCAGGATCTATCACGTTTTCTGATGCTGATTCTGATTTTTCAGAACATTAAAAATGTCATGGAACCCCAATGTGTGTGGATTCATGGAAAAAGAAAAATTACATCAGATCTTCAATAACACTTAGTTCTGAAAATATTCCCACAAAATAAGTCATACAGTTGGCATGAAAGGCAAAGCACCCAGCATACAAAATTAATCTCTTTCATTTAAAACAGCAGAAATACGTGGAACACTTCTCAAACAGTGTCTGCTGTTGGGGCTATTATTTCTCAACAGCTGAAATTGAA
Source organism: Alestes dentex (assembly GCA_037576975.1). Taxonomy (NCBI): domain Eukaryota; kingdom Metazoa; phylum Chordata; class Actinopteri; order Characiformes; family Alestidae; genus Alestes; species Alestes dentex. The sequence continues at coordinate 3,428 of JBBIGA010108907.1, read as the reverse complement.
TTTTTAACAAGCATCTGTAAAGCTGTAAAGCTTGTCCAACCTTGCAACAGTAGCTACGAAAAGATTTCTGTAGGCGGAGCACGTACAGGCCAACTGCTGATCATTCCAAACACACAAGACACTACAAAGCTGAGCTGTGTCACTCAAAGCACGAGAGAGAACGGGGCTCCCACTCCACGAGAGAGCACAATACCACAATTCACCATGAACGCACACACACCGCTGCGTGCCACAGCACAGACACACACACGCACCAACGCCACGAGTCAGTGCAATAATCACGTTATCCCAGAGCAGAACACTGGGTTCATCTACGGAAAATGACTCAGCCGAATAATGGCCAGGCCAACACATCACCCGTTTTACAGTCTGTGCTTATTGGTTCAGCCTGACTACAGAATGGGGTCTAGAGTGGGCTAATGATGCAATGACAGGTGATGCAATGATGCAGTGACAGGTATAAGCATCAAATGATCTCATGCATCAGAATTACACAAATAGGCCTTCCTGGTGCCGGATATAATAATGATGATATAAGTCCACCTTGGACAGTTAGACTGGTGTTAGCCATCCTCTAGCTCCTCATTTCTGACCACAGAGTTGCTCTTGGCTGGATGGTTTTTGGTGATGGACCACTCTAAGATATGTAGAGCTGGAGAATACAGCTCTACATGCTCTTAGAGTACATTGTAAAAAACATGTCCCTCATATAAGTAAACTCTAGACTTACAATAAGAGCTGCTTGTAGACTCAGATTTTGCTAGAGATGAAGTTAGTCCACCACGGCCTAAATGCTCACTGAAGAGGTTTAAAATTATACTTACATTTATGCTTATTTCTACTGTACTTTACTTATTTTATTTTTATTTGCTTTAGAAATGTCCAGATTTGTGTTTAATCTAAAATTGCACAGTCATAAAAGGAGTGGGTAAGGATACATTTCACTGCATGTTGTGCTTGTCTAACTATGCATGTGACACATAAAGAATCTTGAATCTTGAATCTTGAAGAGGTGGGTCTTACGTCTCGGTTTGAAGACAGTGCAGGTTTCAGCAGTTCGGTGCCAAAGCTGAGAAAGGTCTTGATGCAGAGTCTTCTATCTTGGAGAAGAGGGGGGTCAAGTTGGGCTGTGCCTGATGCTCTGAGAGGGTGAACTGAGACCCGTGGTCTCATGAGTGTCGATAGGTAAGACAAAGCTGGACCATGTTTGGTGTGTAAGAAATGGTGGCGTGTGAGAATTCTGGTGTTTTGAAGCCCAGACGTGCTGCTGTCCAAACAGTCTAAACTGTGGACCTGTAAGGCAGAGGGTGCTCTTTAAACAGCACCACAAGCATAAGGCAGGTGTTTCTAAGAAAATGGACAGTGAGTGGACGCATGAAGTCTTTCCAAAAAAAGAGGACACTGAGTGGACGCACAAAGTTTCTACCAGGGGTTTACAGTTCTCAACTATAGCCTGTTGCTGTTGCTACACAGTTTATCAGCCCCTGACTTTTGGAGGTGTGTCCACACACAGTAGACTACATGTCTGTCAGTGTCACTGACCGTGTGTGTTTCAAGGCCGTCCCGGTCAATGTGAAGACGTGCCACGTTTTGATTTTGATTTCAACACAATCCACCCTTTCCTGCCTCTGTCCGCCCTCTCTCTGTTTCTCCGCCTCTCAGGCGCTTGGTCTGTCACGCAATTGGAGGATGGAGACACACCACGCCAGACGCCCCCCCTCAGCATACACACAGAGAAAGTGCTGCAGAGTTCCTGTCCTTGTCCTACATGCTGTCTGCGTCATTGGCCTGTATTTATTTACTTCTGTGTCAATCAGTTCCGTCTCCATGCTCTTATTTGAGTAAGGATACGTGTGGTAGCAAGGGATGCACACTCTAAACGCACTCACAAAACCTCTCATTTCCATATCAGTCACATTTTAGTGGTCATTTTAGTCATGGATCACTCATATAAACCAGTATTTAATAGATATGCACAGTGGTAGCCAATGTGTGAGCACACCTTAGAACTGAGCTGCCTGAATGTGACTGATATATATCACCACAACCCAGAAGTTAGGAATAACTTGTCACATCAATGATTTGGTACAAAAACTTATGGCTCTAAAGTGGTAACTTTCAGAAGGGAAAAAAGCTGCTAACTTTTACAGTAGTCTAAGTTAATGTTCCAAGATTTTATACCTATAATGCATTACATTTTTATACAATGTAAAGAGCAGCTGGCATTTTTAAATTATGTAAAACTTACAAACATTTAGATTTTTATATACATAATAGTACTTTACTGAACACTGTAGATTTGAATACAATAAAACTGTGCAGATTTAAATATTATAAACTGGACACTAAAAGGTATTTTTAGAGAAAGTTTCACACTACGCATCATAAGTACTCCATGTGCATCCCAAAATAACTCCCACAGCAAAAATGCTGTGAGGAATTCCATATTTAAAGAAATAAAACACATAAACACATAGCAGTGCTTACAATGCATTGAAGCCTATTCTGGCATCAGTACATACCAAGTACACATCAAGTACAAAGTTCCTTTTTTTCTGTGCATTTGCATCACCCATTGCCCAAGAGGCACCTGTCGCTTCAAATCATCTTTTGTGACTGAAGTGTATTCAGTTGGTAGCCTAGTGGTTAGGGCGTTCACCCTGCAATCAGGAAGTTGTGGCTTTGATTCCCAAGATCGCTAAGCACCTCTGAGGTACCCTGAGCAAGATACCGTCCCCACACACTGCTCCCCGGGCGCTGCTTCACTTGGGGAATGGGTTCAATGCAGAGGAAGAATTTCATGCTGTTCACACTGTGTGCTGTGTTGTGTTCATGTATGACAGAATGGTCACTTTCACTTCACTTATTCAAGAAAAAGTTATCACATGACAAAAATATACTATTTATATTATTATATTCACGTATCTGTATATAACTTTTGAAAAAATTCAGTGTCATTTTGTGGTGCTGGGTGTTAATTTTATTATTACTTATATAACAGTAACTTTTAGAGCTAGAGTCTTCAGCACTGAGCAGCTCCTTCAGTGGCAGGCTGCTGCACCCACCGTGTGGGACGGAAAGATTCCGCAGGTCTTTCCTTCCAACTGCTGTCAGACTCCACAACAAAGACTTTGCAGATGACCACACATGCACAGACAAACTAATACACACATCCAGTACACCATGACAGTTTCTATTATGTGCAATATTAATTGAGTGCAATTTTTCTGATGTAACACATGCAATTTTTTGGGTGGAACTATTACTACTAGGTAAAATGTGCAATTTAAATTATGCAATTTTTCTGGTGCATTTCTACTGTTATTGACAATGCCTGTCACTCCATTGTGTACCTGTATGTGTGTGTGTGTGTGCGTGTGTGTTTGTGTGTGTGTACAGTGTTCTTATATTTACTTATACATCCACTC
>JBBIGA010108886.1:0-10702 GCA_037576975.1 Alestes dentex | reverse complement strand
CAGATAGGACTAAATGGAGACAGATGATTCGCTGTGGCGACCCCTGAAGGGTAAAGCCGAAAGAGAAAGAAGATATACCCTCCATTCAGAATGACAGAGGCAGCTTTTCTTTCACAAATACTCCCAGCATGCAGTTTCTTTGTTGTTTTGAGTAAAACTTGAGAGAAATCTCTCATTTGAACAGAATATGAGAGTATGTATGTGTAAATGCATTATTTTCACAACACTGTAGCTGTTATTCTGCTAAAGCTGTAGATTCTGGCATTATTTCAGGTATCGGGAAACATTTATCTGCTGTTACATGGAAAAGTACGGTTGGTCCCACATCCAACACTGGCAAACTTTTTGAAGTAATACATTTTTCATCAGAATCACTTACATGGAAGTGGAAGTGGCTTATTTAAGTGAGTATTGTTAGCAATGGATGCTAATGAAGAAGAAAATTCTTTATTTGTCACATGCATAGTCATACAAGTACAACACACAGTGAAATTCTTTCTCTGCATTTAACCCGTTCACCAAGTGAGGCAGTGGGCTTCCGCCAGCCTGGGGAGCAGTGTGTGGGGACGGTACCTTGCTCAAGGGAACCTCAGTGGTGACAATAGCAGTTGGGATTTGAACCCACAACCTTCTGATTCAAGGCCAACGCCCTAAACACTAGGCCACCAGCTGCCCTAGTGTTAGAGATTTGTGTGAATTTACCTTCTTAGATTATGTTAAAGACCTAAACAACTGCCTTGTGTGTGTACTGACGAATCTACAGCAATCAATCATCTACGCCATGTAGATATGACTTCATGTGCTCAGCTCGGAGATGACTTTAGACTCTAGCCAAGGTTTCTTCAAATTTTTTCAAAGAGTTTGTCCTCGCTGTAGACCAAACAGAGCTGTGTGTCCTCATACTTAATTCACTTGTCGGACAGGAATGGCTTAATTAAATGTCCTCTGAAATGACCACGAAAGAAGCTAGAGAGAGAAAGACTATAACGACGACACAAGTTAATGTGTTTTTACACGGTTAACGGAGATTAGCTTGCGGTGCCTGAATCAGAGCAAACAGCCAACAGAGCTCAACTCCCTGATATTACACACGTCAAAGAGCTCTAGAGCTGAAGTAAGTAAATGAGATCTGTTCCCTGCAGGAGAGCAGAAAACAAAATATAAGGAAGTGTGTTAGTGCTTCAATTAGTCATTACAAACAAACAGTGCCGCCAATTTACTCCATTTCTTATTTGGCTCCATATAAACCACCATCTGCTGCATATTAAATTGGATTTAATTGGTACAAAAAAAAAAAAACCTTGGGCCAGGGAAAAAAGGTAACAAATGTTGCCATTTGTTGCACTCCATCTACTCACCTAACACACACACACACACATACACACACACACAGACACACACACACACACACACACACACACACCTGCTCGTGTCCCCTGTAGCAGAGCATCAAGACGTTCTTCAGACGTTCAAGACGTTCATAGATTCCTTCATGCAATGAAAAGGCGGATTTCCAATTAGATTAGAAGAATTGTCTCTTTAGCCTCATGAACATCATGGAATGTGGATGTGACATGCTTTCCCCCGGAACAAAGGCTGCATGATTTAAAAAAAACCCACAACAATCCATAAAGAGGGTGCTGTGAAGATCAAGTGGGGAGCGGAGGGAGAATGCCTCATGCTGAATGTTTCTCTCTGTTTTCTATTAGTCGTGTCCATTAGCGGCAGCACACACAGGCTTCTGCTAAGTAGCATGCAGTGATATTGAAGCGGAGGTCTTGTTTCATAGAACTGATGTGGTTTTAATACACGCCTGTTCTTTAGTGGCCTCCAGGGGTTAGGCTTTCTTTGCATTAGCTCTAAAGGTAAAAGGTGTTGGTTCTCCTCAGAGCCTCACAGTGACTGAAAGCACACAGGGATTTATTGTTCAGGACCAGGTGGGCAATATAATAAAGTAATAATGTTGTTTCTATCAAGTTGAAATACATCACAATAGCAGTGGACAGTAATTATACCAAGGTATAATAACTTTTGTGATACACATATACAGTATATATGTGTGTGTAGATATATATATATATGTAGATATATGTAGAGATGTTTTCCAAAATGCGATAAATGGCAAATTTAAAACGAAACGAGCTTGCCACGCCATTCTGCTGTTTCCTGAACCTACTCGCTGCTCCATCAATGTTTCATGCGAAATCACTGTATTTCCTTGTTTAAAATGGATTGTAAATTGCAGTTCTTTCCCAAACTGTGATAAGCGCTATACCTGTTTTTTGGCAGAATGCGACAAAACAACTCTCAACCAATCAGCACAGTACACGCGCTCAGAGAGAGAAAAGAGTCGGCACAGAGACAACACAGTTCACTGCAAATAGTTAAAAGTATAAATATTATACAGGTCAGATTGAGATGGGTACTTTAAATGGTTCTGAGTTATTTGTTTAGATTATTGTATTTAGCTGTTTATTACTGCATGTTCTTTTGCCTCAAAAAGAAAGACAAAAAAGAATGGATTTGTACAGAAAAAAAAACCCTGCACAGCAGCATAGTAACTAGCTGATTTCAGCTTTTGTGCTTATTCTATTTTGGCTAGTGGTTTAATTTCTTTATGTTCTTTCTTTATATAATTTTTTGTAGTTCTTATTTTATTGTTTTATTTTGTTTATGTGTGTATTTATTCATTCAGTCATTTATTTTTTTTTAATTATTGCTTTTTATTTTATTTTATTGTATTTTATTTTATTTTTAACTGCTATTTTCTCATCCATTTTATCTGCTCCAATGTCTTCAAAAATCTTACTCAAGACTAATAATTTATTTTCTGAACACATTCATGCAACTCAGTGTGCCTTTCCAGATGTTTAGTTATATTTTTTGGAGCATGGCTCACTCTGACTCCTGCGTGTTGTCTCTCCCCAGGTCTCTCCAGGTGCAGTGCAGCTAATGCGAGTTGTAGAAGACTTCATCCATCTCATCGGGGAGGCTCAGAAGCCTTTCCAGAGCTACCTAGTCGTCACCACTAACCTCAGTGAGTGCTCTCAAACATGCTGGAAATAGCAACAGGATAACAACGAGAGTTGTACCGGATAAAGACTCCTTGATTTATATCTTAAAGAAGTTCATACTGCATGAGAGGAACTTTGATCCTGTTAATGTTCACTTTCAACCTCCGATCTCTTTTTATCCCTGTTCTCTCTCTCTCGTTCTCTCTCTGAATGAGATTCAGATTCGAATAATCTTTACAGCGTAAACTGTAATGAACCGCCTACACTGCAGGTCATTTATTCCATAATTAACCTTCATGCATATTATGTAGCAGCAGATTTAATTTTATTCAGTAAGTTCTCTGAAACTAATATGCAAAGAATGTAAACAATGAATGAAAAATATGTAAACAATGAATTGTACCGTATTCACAGTGTACACATAACCACACACACTGATAATATACTGTATATACCATGAAACCAAATTTCCTGCAGAAAAACACACAAAGTGCCTCTAAGCTAGAATTCTTCCAAAAAAAAATTGTCCTTAGTTGTGATTCCATAATATTTGGAAATAGACAGAAAGACAGACAGACGGACAGATAAAAAGGTAGACAGATAAACTACCTAATAATCATTCGTTAAAGATTGACAAGCAAATGCTGAACTGTAAATTACCAAGGATTTGCCAGTGTAAGGTTATGCCACAAAATGTAATGTGTATGTTTCTCTGTATGTTGTATATATGTTTTACAGTACACCTTCACAAATTCACAAATTATTATTAGAGGAGACAATTAGCCTGTTATCATCTAGCAGGTCAAAACCATGTGCTTAACAGGTGTATGTTTAGTATAGCAGTTTAATTCTAGTGTGTCCTTCATAAATATATATAAATGTATATTGTAGAGAGAGAGAGAGACAGAGAGAGACAGAGATTACCAGGAGCCATTGATGACACAAACGTGTTGACTCTAATTAGGAATTAAATCTCACGTTTCAGTTTAAAGTCATTGAGCAATCCAATTAAATTTAGTCCAAGTTTAAGTTTAACCTCTGTTGTTGTAACCCACTCATTATCATGTATCTCTTCTCTGTGTCAGTAATCACCATCCAGCGTGAGCCGGTGTCGGCTGTCTCCAGTGACATTAACTTCCCTATGAAGGGCAGGAGGGGAATGAAGGACTGGGCGCGGTCAGCGGAGGACAAACTCTTCATCCCCAAGGAGGTCTTCACTCTGTCTTCTGATGGTGAGTGGGAGATTTCTGGCATTTTGTTTTCTGGAGTGGAGCAGTGTGTCATCTCTACAGGCTGCAGAGACAGATGCAGAGTGGACAAACAGTGGTGATAAACACTGACTGGGCCGCGGACAGCGTGTGTCAGAAAAACACATTTCGGTCTTGCTCTGATTCCGTCCAGTTTGATCTGAGGAGGGCATCAGTTCCTTAGGAGTAATCCTAGTTGAGGTCGTTACTCAGCTTTTTCCTCTACATTTCTCGGCCCCTCTCTCTTTCTCTCTCTGTCTCTGCATGTCAGTCGACCTATCTCTCACTATCTCTCTTTCTCTACTTTCTTGCCGTTTCTCTCTTCAAGCTGCGAGCACCTCAATCACCTCGAGGTCTGAGGAGGAAAATCGATCGTGTTTCAGAGATCGAGGGCACGGGAGAAAAGAGAGATGGAGCAAGCGAGTGTATTTGAGAGAAAGAGAAAGAGAGAGAGAGAGAGAGAGAGAGAGAGAGAGAGAGAGAGAGAGAGAGTGGTGGAGGAAGAGGAGGGAGAACAGGAGCTTGGGGTTCAGATGCTGGGGAAGATGCTCAGTCCTTCAGGTGCTGGAGGAGGAAATTAAAGCAGTAGAGGTTGCAGATACTGCCTGCGAGAATGAAAAGACCCAGTTAGAGCGAGGGGCGTTTGAAGATGGAGACTGAGGGCCAAAGAGAAGCCCAAATGACACGGAGAGAAAAACAGACCGAGATAGAGGAAATGGCTGCCATTCCAGTCTGCCGTCTCCATCACAGATGGCTCCACCTCCTCTACACTGAACCATTATTTTCCAGCCTCCCTGAAAGATAATAAGAAACACTGGCTTCTTGTGTATACACACGTTCTTCCTCCACCCCCTGCTGTGGGTGATAAGATGCCCACTTGTCCGACACTGTTGATTCGATTTTGTTTTTCCTCAGTAGGACAACAGAGAACTTTGACTGAGCAGCATCTTCTCATCTGTGCTGGCTTTGTTAAAGTGAAGGCAGTGAAAATGAAGAGTCTCCATTCAGGACTTGTCAAGAGCTTGTCTGGTGATTGTTATCCTTTGTTTTGGTCAGTTTAACAAGCAGCCAAACTTGTTCTCCAGTTGATTGGCGTTTGATTGACTCTGGCCTTGCTTTTGTCCTAGGGCGAAATGTGGAGTGCTGCACTTTCTTTTGTTAGTTGGAGAGAAAGTTACACACCTCTTTTCACTAAAACATGCCTCCGAGTGCGGAAAAACAACAGCACAGTCAAACAACACAAATAGCACGAAGGACATGGCTCTTTAATATTGAATCACTTGGTCCACAGCTCGCTGATTACACTTGGATTTGTTTTTTAATGGTCCCGCTGTGCTGAGATAACACTGTGCTTCAATCAGTGCTCCTATTTCACCCTCTTATTTGGTTCTATCAGCATGCCTTGCATTATTTCACATGTGTGATTCAAGCTCTATAATTACAAATGAGAATTTCTTAGTGTTATTGCAGTGCAGACAACCACTGTGTGATCCGTGTGATTTTAAGATGAAATATTCAGCCTCAGTGCAGCTTGTTTCATGAAAGATGACTCATTGCTTATTTCCAGACTTTCAGCAAAGTGCATCGCTGTACTGCCAAACAGCTGCCAAACACCGAAATTCCAAACAAGTTCTAGGTATTAATTAGCTAGGTGCAGCATAAATTTTTTTTGGATCAGATTCTGTCTGAGTTTTTCATTGTTCTTTTGAAAGTCCACATGATGTAAAGGTTTTTGGAAGAACTATTACACTGGTAAGAGACCTTTTAAATATGTGTAGACTATTTATAGCTTAAAAACGCTCTTGACACATATCTCAAGCACAAAACGGGGGGTTATAAAGAGGATAAATATCAAGACAAAGTTACTAAATTTCACTGAACTGAACAAAATGTGTTCTAAGGAATATCAAAAGGTTAAGTACCAGCATACTCTCATGAAATGTCTCAGTAAAGTTTAAGCAAGAAAGTAAAACTTTCTTTTGAGAAACGGTCTCTGTCATAAAGAGGTGCGTACAGGTTTAATTGTCATATCCACAGTGTCTTAGTGTAAATTAGAAGTATAATGTGGCTAGGTAAGTGAATATAAAAATAGATTTTAGCTTACATCTAGCTACCTTCTTCTTACCTTCTTATTTGTCACGTTGGTCAGGCCTGTGTAAACTAACAAACACATCGACTCTGACTGACCTGGATAATAAGGAAAGTTGGGTAAGAGGCCATTTTAAGCCTAAAGCGCTGGGGCCTTCAACAAAGGCCACACTCAGGGCGCATAGGAAGCGTTTCTGAGCACGGGTACGCACAAATGAGGACTGCAAGACCAAAAGTGAGCCAACTGGAACATGGCTAAATGCCTGTTAAGCCTCCACTACTCCTCTATAGTTCTTTCATTTGAGTTCTCTCATCCACCACCACTCCATGTCCTCCATCCATACCACTTCCTCCGTCCAATGATGGCAGTTACCTAAAGACATGGCTCCAGCTGAGAGCACAGCATGGCCATAGAGAAGAAGGGAATTGGCCGCAGAAGAAGCAGGGATGAGGAAGAAAGGCATGTGGAGCCTCATGCAAGCAAACGGAGATGTGAAGAGGTATATGAGGAAGAAAGTGTGTCTGTGATGACGAGAACAAAAAAAAATATGGACGAAGTACAAAAGTGTGTGGTGCAGGCAGAGAGTTGAAAGGAGGCTGGGACAGAGGGGCGTGTGTGTGTGGGGGGGGGCAGACGGCTGGAGACTCAAGCTGGTGGGTCACTCCAGTCTTTTTGCTTCACTTCGAAATGTCACTCTTTGTCCAGACCAACTCAAAGTCCTCCCGTCGGACAACTTCTTTAAATCCTGCACTGCTGTGACTTTGTGTGTTGCTCTTTGCCTCCATGTCTGACTGTCTGAGCTGGATGAAGGAACCTGAATGTCAGCGTGACGTTTAAAAAGAAGCTGACACATGTTGCTGTGTCCGGGGCATAGCCAAAGATGTATACAGTTCTCAAACTGTAAAAAAAAAAAAAAAAAACTGGGTTGAGATGACTCTGAGAGGTGAGAGGCATAGAAAGTATCACCACCTAATGGCCCTGGAAAATAATGTAATATACCATTATAAATATACCATAAGTGGAAAAACACCATATTTAAGGATGCTGGCCATAAAAAATATATATTAGCTTTTCAGCAAAAAAAACAAACAAACAAACAACTAAACATGCAATTTAAAGAGGGGTATTCAAACATTTGCACACAACAAGGTGGAGTTGCAAATTTTGCATTGTCACACAAAACAATGCATTTAAATACATACACGCACCTAGCCTGCGGCAGTGTAGCTCGGCTCATTCATGCTGACGTTATAGGGAGTGTTTTCATTTCTTTTTTTTTTTTTGAGCAAGTTATCATTTAGAGGCGATCAGAACAGAGATCATAATGGTTTCAAAGTGACAGCAACAATAAAAATGATATAAAGAGATTGAAAAGGGTAATTTCGGCGGGTTTTGGTGCATAAAACCCTTAATGTCATAAGCGGACCTCAGGAACAAATTCAAAAGAAATATATCATAAAAATGGTCCATTTAATTGATATCACACCGCGCCATTTGTCCAAGAAGGATTTCACACAAGGGACAATTTTCTTCTTCTTCTTTTTATTAATTTATTTATATATTTGGCCGTGGTATACCTTCTCACATTCAGGGTGGGTGAGTCCACAAGCGGGATGTAACTTTAGGTGCTGCTCTGTATGCTACTTGGTTGTGCTTCAGCAAGCACTTTGCATAATGTCCTGTGACTTACAGTAAAGAGGCTTTTGGTACTCGACTGAGCTGCTTTTAATGCTGTCCGTGTTGCTCATGTTCCATTTGCAGAGTCAGATGAGGCGTCGTACTTTGTCATCGGAGCCATCCTGTACCGCACGCTGGGCTTCATCCTTCCAGCACCCAAGTAAGTCTCCCTGATTACCAAAGCAAGCTTATGAATAGACTAGAGCCAGAGTTAACCATGGCTTAACTGCACCACAAAACAGCTTAGCATCTAAGATGTCTGTTTTAAGGTCCTGCCCTTTTAACCTATTGGGCTTGTGCACAATGCCTCCCACGGTGGCCTGTTGTTAGTGTTGGATAACTCATGACCAGGCTCGGCTTGGCATAAATCATTGCACTGAATTTTATTATGCAAACCGACTATTTCTATTTCTTCTCTTCTGTTGTGCAGAAATTGGATTTCGAGCTTCCATATCAATGGTTCTAACATTCACTAGGAAAAGTATTTTATTTCAATGAATACATTTAGATATTCACCTTTAACACAATATCTTGGGAGAAATATTGTTTGGTTGTTTGTTGACTGTTGCCTAATGAATCAGAGTGTCTATTCATGAAGCCGGCTTTGATCTGAAGAGCCTTTTGCACATTGACACCTTCAAAGAAAACCAGTTGGCCTTGTGGTCTTTCCATTGTGTGACGTACCTGGCCTCTCTGGTACCTGCTGGAGCCAGTTGAAAAAGCTCGCTGTTAGCTATGCTTTAATATCCTCCCTGTGGATGTAGCTCATACCATTTGGTTTATAGCTTATTACCTAATCCCATAATCCCTCAAGAGACAATCTATAGTGTTCAGTCCCTTCTGTTACTACTCCTCTGATATGACTAACTCATCTGTTGAGGCCAAGAAATGCCAATGTGCCTAACACTTAATCACAGACTGACTCACTAGCTTTGTCTCAAAAGTGTTTCCTCCTCTCCTGCCACTGTGCTCTTGCCATCTGGTTCCATAGTGTTTTGTTGATGGGATAGCAAAATTTACATGCAGCGGTTGGAAGTGCTCTGATCCAGTACGTTGTCAAATTGACAGTGCTCTAACCCAACTGCATTGGAGAGCACTCTCACATAGGTGGGCGGGTGTGCAACTGTAAATACAGTAAATACTATTAAACAATTAATGTTAATCTTATCTTGCTGTAAATATGTATTTCCAAACAAAGCTCGCTAAGGTAAAAAAACAAACAAACAAAAAAAAAACTTGGATGTGACCTATCCATTCATAGCCAAGATTTGTTTTTCTTTTCTAATGTTAGTTAGCTTTGTTTGGGGAAATACTGTCATTCGTGTAGTCTACTGGGTATATGTAGAAATTGTCTAGACACATTTTTTCCCATCCGCCCAGGAGGATATTCTCTGTAATTGCACATTATTAAACAATAGAAACCATTTGGAAAAGAAAAGAACATGATATATTACATTTCCGAATGTAGGGATGCTAACTATGTGGAAGTGCTTCTGGTGGCCTGTGTCTGTCCTACCTAGTGCCACTGAAATGATGTGGACTGCTGGACTTTTCAGGCTGCGCAGGAGAGAAGCGTAATTAGGAAGATGAACTTGTCATGGACCAAGGGGCATGCAGAGTAATCCTCCTCCTCTCTTGCTCTAAACCTGCAGGGCTCTGCAATCCAAACTCAACAAACTGTGTCAGAAGCCTTTACCCCCACTGCAAACACCACAACCCCCACTGTCAATCCAACTGTCTTCCATCTCTAACAGACCTCTCTCTCTCTCTCTCTCTCTCTCTCTCTCTCTCTCTCTCTCTCTCTCTCTTTCTCTGTGTCCATATGCTTGCATGGGTTGGGGTGAGAGGTATCCAGGTCATTGCTCTTGTGTGTGCTTGGTTGGAGTCGTTGCTGTTGAATATGTATGGGATCACCACTGTTTGTTTAGTTTTTGTTGGCTTTTGCTTTGCGTCTCATTAATTTTCTCGAGAGAGCACATAGTCTCGCTCTTTCTCTGCTGCAGGCCAAACAAGGCCGTCCAGTCTGTTTCTTTTTGTGACCTGACTTCCACCCCTCTCTCTCTCTCTCCACACACACACACACACACACACACACACACACACACACACACACACACACACACAAGCAAACAAACTTGTTTACAGGCACACAGGCAAAAATGTAACTCAACGTAACTGCTCCTTTCAGTGTAACTGAATGTTTTGTTTATGTTTTATGACGTTTAATAATCTTCTGTTGTGTGTTCTCTCAGAGATCCATGGGTGATCAGCTCCAAGATTGTGACAGTGACAGTGCGTCCTCTACCCAAACCCACGGAGCCTGTGGTTGTGGTGGAACTGGCGCCTCTGCTGAATGTAAGTAACAAACGATGTCAAGTCATTCACCAAGGCTATAACATAAAAGCGTCATTTAAATTGTAACTCATATAGAAACTTCTGTTTTAACAAAATGAAATACTGGCCTTCCACATGCATTTTCATGAATTAAGTGTAGCTACACATTTTCATCTAGGTTTTCACTTTTTTTATCTGCTTCCTTGGAAAGTCTTAAGCATTCATCCATGATATACCCAGTTTCACTGAAGTATAAATTCAAGGTGATCTTCTTCTTTCTCTTTCGGCTTTACCCTTCAGGGGTCGCCACAGCGAATCATCTGTCTCCATTTAGTCCTATC
>JBBIGA010108875.1:0-10702 GCA_037576975.1 Alestes dentex | reverse complement strand
ATATATCATCACACACACACATATATGTGTGTGTGTGTGTGTGTGTGTGTGTGTGTGTGTGTGTGTGTGTATGGATTGATGTATAGATATACTTTGTAAGAACACGAATCCATTTGAGATATTAGATATTCTGGTAAACTCAGTCGCTGTTGATAAACGTGCTGTTTTAACTGGTCACCAGGACAAAGCAATGCAGAACTAACCGTTACAGTTCCTTCAGCGGTTCTATTTCCCCCTTTCAGGGGCTCCAACAAGCAGGCTCTGAAGGTGACAGGCCTGACCCTTCTCGCTGCCGTCCTCATCGCGGGCCAGGCTTTCACTGCTTACATGGTGTACAGCCAGAAAGAGAGGCTGAACACCCTGGAGAGCCACTCTGCTCGTCTGGAAGATCTCGGCCGCAGGGCCACAGGTCAGTCTGCCATATACACATATGCGCCAGAAAAATTATACTTAAAAAACATTCCCCCGTCCAGACTCCCCACCAGTGCCCCCCCCCCCAACACACACACACCCCCAAAAATGTTTCCGACGCCCCTGCACATGTGTGTGTGTCCGTCTAAGCCGGAGATTCTGTTTGCTGAATCAGTCATATAATTTAATTAATTAGTTAATTAATAGTTGTCTCTCCTTTATTTGCTTTCCTTAGTCGTACGCGCTCCCATGAAGATGGCCCTGCCCATGAACTCCCTGCCTCTGTTCATGGACGACGCCACCACCGACAAGAAAGTAAGTCGTAAGGTCTGTGTTGCCGTTGCAGTATTTGGCCGCCAGGTGGCAGCATTAAACTAGAACGCCAGAGAATGCAGTGAGCGCACTTTTGTATTTTCATCCGTTCTGACATTCTGACGTTCCTTCCAGGCCCCGACCACTCCTGCTCCCAAAAAAGGTGACCTGTCCGTCCTCCTCTTCAAATGCTCCTGCTCACTCCTGTTTACAAACAATACAGACCAAAAGTCATAAAATGAATACTTTAAAATTAAGATTTAAGATTAATCAATGTTGTGTTGAGCACTCTTTTACTTGAAGGCTGAACTCAAGCGTGTCTCCCTCAGAACTGACTCAGTGCCAGCAGGAAGCTACAGGTCTGGTGCGTATCCACCTGCCCTCCTACGGGCCCCAGTGTGATGAGAATGGAGACTACAAGGCTCAGCAGTGCTGGGAGAAGGCCAAAATGTGTTGGTGTGTGGACAAGATCGGAAACATGGTGGAAGACTCCATGGTCAATGGTCCTGCTCAGTGTGGCAAAGGTAGAACAAGTAAACACTTATTATGTGAATTGATGAATGAATTGCCATAGACTATTGTGTCACAGTATTATGTGTATATATATATATATATATATATATATATATATAGGAATATAAAATCATTACTAATGTACTAATTATTTTCAGTGCAATTCATACTTCTATTATAATATTTTTTCATGTACAATTAAAACAGGCCAGTATGTATTAATGGAACTTCTTGAAATTTACTGCCAAGTGCATTAAGCTCAGTGTTTGAATCTGAAAACATTATTTTCATTTCTTCTTTTTCAGAGTAAAAAGTTCAAAGTGCCTCTTGAGTCTGCAGCCATGTGAAGACTTTTTTTCTCATTTCTTTTCCTTCTATGCACAATATCGGGCTAAATAGTTTTAAAGCTTTCCAGCATTACCCATTTAGTAGGATGATTGGAATAAAATGACTTAAGCTTTACATATTTGTCAAGATATTTTGAGCTATAAAGAGTAAGTTGATTTGATGCTAGTTTGAAGAGCAGGCTGAGCTATACTATCTAGGTTGCTGGTTAGTTCTGGGTTATAGAAACTCCTTTCCAGTCAATATCACAATATTTAAAGTTAGCCTTTGGTTATTAAACCTTCTAATGTTTTTGTGTGTGAATGATAAGGAATGGTACATGGAAGAAACAGAAGAAAATAAAGTTTTTACTACCGTTATGTGTTTTATTTCAAGCCAGTGTTCATTTGGTGGTTTCACTGACAGCTGAAGCAGAAGACCTTATCTCAATGAACTTCTGGGGGACTCTTAAGTTATCTCTGTGTGTCCATTTCAGTGCAGTTAGTACTGACACTGAACTTTATGCTGTGCATCACAGTAACACTGGTGACATTCCTGTGCTTTTCAGATTTCAAGTTAGCTGAAACTTTAGAGCCACTGCTGCGCCAGATTCACAAAGGCCCTAAGAAAAGTGGGAATTTTACTGCCTGCTTCAGTAACAACTGATTACAGAAAGTGGTGGAAGTTACTTATCAATATTGCACTAACCTTCAGTACAGGAAAGTGCAGGGGTTCAAACTAGATTCCCTTTGAACCATAGTTCTGTAGAATTTAGTATTCAGATAATAAGCTATGCTTTGTGTGTTACACTGCAAATGAAAACAATTGGATAAATACACTTGGGGACTGAGGGGAAAAAGGCCTGAGCTTTTTTTCAAATTTTGACTGAAAATACAGTTTACCTAAAATTAAAATGATCAGTCAGTAAATTTCAATATATAACTGAAACAGTCAAATTGCAATTTTCAGGCCATCCTCCTGAGGTCAGGGTTCAATTCAATTTAGATACCTAAAACAACTCCCAAAAAACCTCAAGAATTTTGAATGTGCATCTGTGCATAGCATAAGACCATCCCCCTGTACCTTCTTTAGTGTGACAGAATGGGCACAGAAGCCTACTTTAGTTACTGACCATGGTTTCCACTCAGACGAGACCACAGGGCTAATCAACAACACAGTTTAATATACCAATTCAAATGTCCATTTTTCAGCCTTCTTAAACACTGAACTGAAATCATTACACCCTGCCTGGGTAGTCCTGTATCCTCTCCTGAGCTGAATATAAGGGCAATAGTACAGTGACGCAGGTCTGTCATCTGTCCCTGGTGCAGTTTAATTTTGTAGCCTTCACTGCTCTGCTGAAGCGAGGCACCATGCTTGGAGCTTGGAGAACACAGCAAATCTGTGAATGTGGACAGTACTGTGTCAGTGTGGACTGAGACAAATGCTATAATCTAAAGAGCTGTGGCCTGGAAGGAACCCAGTTTGACACCTCTGAAACAGACAAAAACTATAAAAGTAACAGTTTTTACATCACATAATATTTGCTGAGAAACATGAGAACACCTGTAGAAAGATGGGTAGTGGCTGGTTAAATCACCCACTATGGGTTGTGGTTAATATGATTAGGTTATTAATTAAATATATGTGCAGTATATTCAGTAGAATTGCTAAACATTGCATTTAGGTAGATCCTCGTAACTATTCTTCGGCTTTAATGGTAACATGTGCAAACTGCTGGCTTTTGCAGCACATGGCCGATGCATAGCAGAATAAGCATTTAAAGATTAACATCTACTTAAAAAATGTTTTTGCTTCTTTATTGGCTACATTAAATGGTCCTTAAAGAAAAAAATATTTATTCAGTGATCTAGATGGGTGGTCGTCACCCACAGGACACGACTAAGTAGTGTATTCCCTCATCTAACACAAGTTCAGCTCATAAAGGCCTGGTTAATTAGCTGATGATTTGAAGCAGTTGTTTCTAATGAGGAGAAACATTAAATACTGTGGCCCGAAAGGAACGCAGTGTGAGGCATTTTATGAATGTTTAGGAAAGAGGAAATGTGGCTGATTCAGTTCCTTTGTAAGAACTGAGAGCAACTGAGAAAGACATTAAAACAGTAATTGTAAGAAAGTGTTTTACAAATGATTACTCAATAAAAAAATTGGGATAGAAAATAAAGAAGAGTATACATTTCTAGATTTACAGCATTGCATCTGAGACATTTTAATGTAAGAAATAGATAAAATGCATTAATTTGATTAAATGTTATTTTTATGCTCCACTGTCATATAAAGGCTGGAGCTTTCAAGATGGCAGAAACCATCTTCAAGATGGCAGAAATCCAAACCAGGTTTGGGCACCACTATGTGTTCTGTATAACCTCTGAAAATCAGCTTGGTCAACAAGCCAGAAACATCTCCCAAGACACAAAATATATACATATATGAAGTAAAGAAGCATGCTCATAGTATACACTGAAAAATGAATGTAAATGAAAGAAGTCATTTAAATAAAATGGCATGCAAGATGATGTAACAGTACCCAGAATCTACATAACATTAAGTGACATGATAAAAAAAAGTCAAAATAGTTGCATGCAAAAGAACTTAGTTACAACTTGATATACCTGAAATATATGAAAGGAAGGCTTTGTTTATAGTCAAGACACTGTTAAGCACCGTTTTAACTAAGTTTTACTTTTAAACTAACTGTATGCCAATCTGTATGGTCCATGTTTGTATAAATCTACGCCAACATGTAAATTCTGGTATTAGGTGGTATTAAGTACCACAAAACAAGTCAGGCTAACATGCAACAATACTTAATTGCACCACCATCCACTGCTTGAAAAAATGATACTGGTTGTGTACAGCACTCACATGTCAGGTTATCACCCTATGACCTACACTGAAAAAAGGTACAAATCAAAGCTGACTTGACTGCAATTAGACACTAGTGGCATGGTGGATTCTGAATAATTCAAACACTGCAATGCAGAATATTCTTGGATATCTGAAGAAAGAAATGCCACATTTGAACTAAAACACCAAAAAAAAACTTTTAAACAGGGACCCATTTCCAAAAAAACGTTAGTGGGTATGTATGTTTCCATCACCCTCTTAATTAAGAGTAATGAAAGTGATACTTTCATACAGACTACCAGTTACATCTCATGCATAATTAAAATCATTCCATTATTTACACTTGCAAGTCACTTTGTACCGCAAAATACTGAACAATACATAATGGCTGTTAATGCAGCACTTCCTAGGATGTTGGCATACATGATTCTGTTTATTCTTCCTAAAGGAGTTGTAACAGCCCTTTATGATCTGCTCAACATTGGGCATGTTATAGCTCTGAGCCACGACGATTCCTGTACAGTTTCCCACGAGCATGCCCATGATGGCTGAAGAGTGCAGCTTGGCTATGATGTATTCAGTCAGAAAGCCCTTGTACACTCCTGCCCTGAATCAAAACAGCAGGTTTTACAAACAAACGTTACTTCAACATATATCATTGAACATTCCTTTTTGCCCCTCAAATATTTTACTGTACTAAAACAAAAGCACTACTACCCAAATACCAGTTTACAAATCTTCTTGTAAATCCATGGAACTGCATTTCTTTGGAGAAAAAGGAGGAATATGAATCCTATATCAGAAGGCTTAACTAATTTTAGCAAAGGTTTGTCACCCATCTGTCTTTTTGTTTTACCACTGAGAAGGATGGTATGGCTACTAATCTGAATGCAGAACTGTGCACCCTGGTTGAGTGCTTGTTCCCATTTCCCATTCCACAACAGAACCACTGGTGGTGATAGGGTTTCATACATAATTTAATTGTTAACTGTAAACACTAGTGCCAATGATCTGATATATTAAAGAAACCTATGAAGCACCCATTAATGCAATACAATATGATGAACCCCTAATGTGAAACAGTGTGAGTTGACACAGTTTGATTAAACATACAGCAATTCAGTGCAATATGACATGGTGTAAAAGAATATGATACTATGCAATTCAGTATGGAACAGATTGTTTGATTTTATTTCTTTGGTTCTTATTCTGAGACATCAAATCAAATTAACTAGAAAAGTGACATTTTTACTTATTTATGCACTCAACATTTCGCTGCTTCAGGTTATCTGTGCTATCTTGCATAGGGGTCACTGTTTTACGGTGATTAATATCTCTTCAGCTCTTTTAATTGTTACTTTCAACTTGTACTTGTTTGCTCCTACACGCTGTCTTCAGTGCACAGTTCAAGGGTATATGAGTGTGTCTTTGCAGTCATTGCATAAGCAATTTCCTCTAGGATTAATAAATTTCTGATTTTGATTCTAAAATGCCTTTTTAGAATCTGACTGTATAAACTGGTTCTATGCACCTCTAAATATCCATCTACCTATCTAGGCTCTTCTCATTTAACTAAAATAAAATTTATCGGATTATACGTGTTATTTGTCTATTTCTCATCATTATCAGTGTTATAAACTGATTATAAACTATAAACTTCAAGGTAGCATTGACTGGGGTAGCATGAATCGATAGACTCTGCGGTCGATTTGCGCTACGGCAGCATTTTTGACAAGGCAGCATAAATCAAGTTGTAGACACACATTTGTAGGTAATAATCGGAAAGGTGGGTGTCTGCACTTTATCAGGGTAGAAATATGAAGCAACACCAGTCTGCCGTGATAGTGGAAAGAATGCCTTTAAGCTGCGAGTCAGTACAGGGTGTGCCAAATCACCCAACATTTCTAAATAAAATGTCAGGAGAAGTAAAACTGTTCCTGCATTCAAACGTCTACATCTTTAAACAAAAGTCTACACCAGTGTAAGTAATGTAGTACAAAAGGAAACTAAAATCCTGTAAGAAAGGTTAGACACCGTGCTCGTCACTCATCGACCAAACATTCAGACCATAAAAAAGTTGCCCCTGTGACAAAATGGCTTGATAAAATCTACATGCCGCGAAATCAGATAAAACACTCGTATTGCAAAACATCGGTGTCGCTCCACACCTGACTACACGTAATTATTAAAAGAGCACATAAATGAACACACAGCCACACACCGTTATCCGCCATGTCCGCATGTGCAGTCGGTTGGGACTGTGATCGATTAAACGTCCTGACAGCCTAACCTGTTCTGTGTTTGATTCATGTGATCAGGTGTGGTTACAATTACATGAGTAATTTCAGTGCTTGTTATGTTACTGAAAAAAAAAACGTTTGTTGAACTCAAAATCACGAAATACAAATGAGGGTCAAGATTTCTGAGTTGTAAAATATTTGCTGTATCTTTACTGTAGCGTATCTGGCTAACATTTGGTGTGATTTCTCTTGAGGTTCGTGTGAGGTCCAGTTGGTCTAGAGTGATCAGAGCTCCAGAGTATTCATGTATTTTCTCGAAATCTTGGCTTCAAACAGGGAACCTGTTTCCCTGTCTCGAGAAAGGGACCTGAAGCTAATTTGATTTATTTGGGTTACTTTCTCTATATTTAACTACTCTTTATTTCGACACAATCTGTTAGTTTTTAGATAAATTACATATTAAATTATTACAGAATTATGAGACAAGTAGTACAAAACCATGCAGTATCCTAAGACGATATGTTACAGGTGAGGACAGTCGTGTCGTGATTTATTCTTTGGACCTATACTAGGAAACCAGATCATTATTTGAGTGCCGATGAAATTCATAAATATTTGTAGATTCGAAATAATGATTTCGACACAAGTCATTTCTTTTACACGCTACTGCCATCTAATCTAAATAGCAGGAACGGGCTCCACTCTTGTGTTCTTACAAAAAGAAAAAGATGGAACCGGCGTTGCTGTGGAAACCTAAAGGAGTGACGCAGGCGGAGGCTGGACCATGGCGGACTATGGACACGATGAGAAGTTAAGGTGGACCAGTGCAATACTCCTTTACACACACACACGCACACACACACACACACACACATACACCATGGGCGCCGGAACCATCATTCAATCAAATTTCCTTTTCATAGACAAAAAAGGTTTGTGCAGCGCAATTAATATTCCAATTTGAAATTGAGTTATTTGATTCACCTTTTCTGATTGAAGCTCAGCCGTCCTTAAGGCATCATGGGTGCCAGGGGAGAGAGAGATTGGGGGGGGGTGTTGTTGGGGGAGGGGCACGTCGCTGCAGGCATTACTGAACACAATCCAGACAGCAGAGAAAGAGAGAGGAGGGGTAGCAGCAATCGCACGAACAGCATCACTCTGAATGAAGAGGAAGAACAGCATAAGGAAAGCCAAGCCAGTCAGACAAAGCAGCGGTTTTGTTTTGACTGTTAGCCAGGAGTTTAATAAAGAGGAAGGAGGATAAATTAATACAGAGGAAGGAGAGATCAAGACTGCGAGAGAAAGGCAGGGGAAAGCAGGAGAGGAAGGAGAGAGAAGAAGAGGAATAGATATCCTGTAATCCGCTTGGCATGCGAGTATGTCGCTGGCTGGCTGGCACTGCGTGCAGCAGCCATCGTGTGTGTGAGTGTGTGCGCGCAAGCAGCAGGACATTCTGGACTGGGATGTGTGTCACCTAACCTCAGGAGACTTCAGGGAACAGTTACCTCACCATGCTGGGGAAAGACTACATGCTCGCCATTATCATAGTCAATTATAATGGTGAGTGTACCTCTCTCTCTTTCTCGCTGTCTCTTATTTCTCCTCTATCTCCCCACTCTACCTCTACTTTGTCTCGTCTCAGAGAGGAAGGCAGTAAAAAGAGCGAGAGACGGGTGTTTATTTTTGTGTCATACCACATTTGACGAGTTTCCACTGCTCACCTCTGTTTGCGTCCACTTTTAAATCCGTCATAAACTACAATGACTGACTTGGCTCGTGACATTTCATAACTCCCAAAGAGTCTGTGAACATTCATTAATATGCAAGGACACCTGTGTAAGGCACTAAAATGTGTGATGCCCTCCCTGAACATTATTATTTTTATTGCTTAAGACGTATTCAGTGACTAAAATGGAAAGTAATATGTAAGGTATGTATTTATGAACATATCTCTCACATACAGATCCGTAGGGTTAAAAAATTCAGCAGCATCCTTCTAAACTGCCAAAGCTGCGGCTATATGTATACAGAGAGGCGCCTAATTAATGTAATTGCCTTTGCATACAGAGGAAGCAACTTGGTTCACTCTGCTAAGAGCCTTCCACACACACACTCAAACGCATACACATACACACGAGAGTGCTAAGGTCATGTCCACATGTACACGTTTTCTTTAAAAAAAATTACGTCCACGTGAACACGTTTTCAAAAATATCTTCGTCCACACGCAATCGCAAAAACGCTGACAAAGTCATGCCAAAGGAGATTAGGTGACCAATCAGAAACCTTGGAGGGGAACGTCATTACCAGAGGCAGTGTCTGTGTTGACTTGTCGAAAAATGCTGCCCTTAAGTTTATAACACTGATGAGAAATAGGCAAATAATATGCATAATCTGAGAAAATATATTTTGTTTAAATGACAAGAGCCTAGATAGATAGATAGATCTTTAGAGGTGCATAGAACCAGTTTATACAGTCAGGTTCTTACACTGAGAAATGCTACAGTGAACCAGGACACAGGCTACTTTAGATCGTCCCATGCAGTGTTGTGCCAGTTCACACTTGAAAAGAACTAGTTCTAAGCTCAGTTCATTCAAATAAAAATGAACTAGTTCACATTCGTAGATTTTTTTTTTTTTTACATTTTCAATACAATGTCCTGAACCTCATTCAATCTTCTCCTGCTATCTGTCATACCACTGAACAATCACAGACATAAGTTACATTAAAAAACAATTTTGAGGTTGAGAATAGATCTTACCACTTAAGCAACGCGTCATGCTATGTTGAAAGTGAAAAAACGAGGTGCAGGTATACTGTATATGGAAATTTTATTCAGACAATATTAACACAAAATGTAAACAAAACGTGTGGTTTTCCCCTTCTAAATCCACACCGATTTCTTCAAAAAAACGGACTCAAATGTTTAATCAGACTGCCTCCTGCAGAGGCGTCCGGACTCAAAGCACCAACCATGCTTGCCTGTAATCAGCAAACTCAAAACGTGAGCTGCATTCAGTCTCGTGAGAGTTCATAATTTGTAAACTGATTCGTTCAGTTCAGTGTTCACGAAAAATAGGAATGCGTTCAATGAACGCTGTTCAATGAACGCTGTTCAATGAATGCGTTCGTGCAGAACACTGGTCCCATGTTTACAACTTGTGGTGATGTCTGGACAGTGCTGATGTTTCCTACCTTCAGACAGCATTCTGCAAACTGCAGGAAAAGGCATTTTAGAATCAGACCACTTTATTGATCCTAGAGGAAATTGCTTACGTAATAATGGCTAAAACACAGACCCCAGAGTAGCGACATACACTCAAATTACAAGAGCTTTTAAGATATTAATCACCGTAAACCAGTGACCTGAAAGCAAGATAGCACAGATAAATCAGTGTCCACCACAAGATAGCACAGATAAACAAGCTTCCCTAATGCTAGGTAGCTCAGAATCCCAAGACATAGCACATATCGATGGGTAGCATGTTTCGACAGAACACCGGACTGGGTTAAAGTTATGTGGTGTGATTAATCAGTGTGATTTTTTTCTGTGATTAATTGATTGAAATTAATGCGTTAATTCGACACCCCTAGTATAAACATGCCAAAACTTCTAACATGGTTGAGAGCAGCAGTGCTTCATATACGTCAGGCATTGTATATGAAAATCTTATATAAACACAACGCATACTGTGACGTCATATGAGTGGCGCACAGTATGATGCGAAACTGTCTGTTTTTCAAAATCTTTGTTTTTCTTGTCCACGCGTAAACGCAGAAACAGTTTTCAAAAATCACCACTTTGGCTGGAGTTTTCAAAACCTTCTGTGTTCACTGAACCAAAACGCCATTTACGTGTGGATGAAAGGCCAAAACGCACAGAAAAACCTCACTTTTCAGAAATACCCGTGTACGTGTGGACATGGCCTAAGTGTCATGTGATTTTTTCAGCGGCGTGTACCAGAGATGTTCACAAGTCATTTTTCCCAAGTCCAAGTCAAGTCTCAAGTCTTTGTGCTCGAGTCCAAGTCAA
>JBBIGA010108844.1:0-10702 GCA_037576975.1 Alestes dentex | reverse complement strand
CCAAACAGCACAGAGACAAGTCTCAAACCTTCTGGCACAAAGTCATTTGGAGTGATGAGACTAAAATTGAACTTTTTGGCCACAACCATGAACGCTACATTTGGAGAGGAGTCAACAAGGCCTATGATGAAAGGTACACCATTCCTACTGTGAAAAACGGTGGTGGATCGCTGATGTTTTGGGAATGTATGAGCTACAAAGGCAAAGGTTCTGGAGTGGCCATCTCAGTCTCCTCACCTCAATATCATTGAGCCACTCTGGGGAGACCTCAAACGTGCTGTTCATGCAAGACAGCCCAAGAATTTACAGGAACTGGAGGCTTTTTGCCAGGAAAAATGGGCAGCTTTACCATCTGAGAAGATAAAGAGCCTCATCACAACAACCACAAAAGACTTCAAGCTGTCATTGATGTTAAAGGGAGCAATACATGGTATTAAGAACTGGGGTATGTAAACTTTTGATCAGGGTCATTTGGGTAGGTTGTGTTGTGAGTATGATTTAAAAAGAGTAAACACAGTTGTTTGACAACAAATGGCTTCAGCCAACCACTAACCATGAGTGAAATAAAAGTTTTTGTATTATCATTCATATTCTCTAAAAAATGGTTAAGAAATCATAAATTCTGCCAGGGTATGTAAACTTATGAGCACAACTGTAGAGGCGAAATAAGTATTCAGACAGCCTATTTTCTGTTCCAGTGCATACATGCAATTCAAATCCACTTATTGCCTTTTGGCTTTTTACAAATAACTATTTGTAGAAAGTCAAAAGATGAACAATTTTTTTTTTTTACTAAAACTGTTTGGGAAAATTTTTTTCTAAAAAAAGTTAAAATGACTAAAAACATAAAAAGCATTAGAAATAAAAAGAAATAGGTTCTATATACTAAAGCCCAAAATCAAACGTTATGCACTTTACATCTAGTGTCACTACAAAAGACACCGGTTGGTAAGATTTCATGCAATGAGCAGTAAAGTTCTTCCTAAAGCTGAGGAACACTTGAAGACCACTCAAATGGAAAAAGGAGCAGAGCCCTAGCAAAGACCTTAAACGTGGAGACAAATGCAAGATATCTTTCAGACTACTGAGAAGAAAGATAAAAGAAAAGCCAGCAGCCAGTCAAAAGGAGGAGCAACACAACCTGAAAGCAACAGGATCAACAGTTATACAGGTAACAATATACAACAAACTGCACTGCAACCATCTCTGTACCTACACCCCACAAAATTCCTCAGGTGAAAAAAGAAGCTGGAGATGTGTATCTGAAATTTGCACACAAGCATTTAAATATTTTTGTCCTAGGTGGAGAAAGAAGGGTTCAGAAAGGGGTCAAAATTAAACCACAGTGGTGCTAATAATTTCTAAACAGTGGTGCTAATAATTGCTAAATAATGCCTTGCTGTAGCTAGTATTGCCAATAAGGTTTTCACTTTTTAAAGATCTTTATGTTTATGAAAACACACCTTTCGTTCATATATAAGTCAAAGTCAACAGACATTATGTTTGAAGTGGATACATGCACTGATAATATATAAATAAGCAAAAGAAAAGTGTCCAAATACTTGTTTCCATTCATTTTAGTATACTTTCAACTCTTTTGTATACTTCCAACTCTGTTTGATGTGTAAGCCCTACAAGAAATGGACTGAAAATTTAGGTTAGGCCACAACTAGGTGTACTATTTGCTTGAGAAACCAGTCCCTTTTCACAGCACTTAAACATTTTATGAACCCTGACAGTGTCATCAGAGGTAATGTGCTGTTGGGAACAAATGTGATAGCACTGCCACAGCAGTTTTATCAGTTTTTGCAAGTTTTATCTGTGTCAGATTTTGATTGTTAACTGGTTGAAGCTGCCCAACAGGGATTTTGTTCAGAAGCAGATGCCAGTAGGTTTTCTTAAAACCTCTGTTTGATGACAGGGCAGGAGTTACAGGGCAATACATACACTTATTGTGAGGACACTTTTCTTACACAGCATTTTTCCACCATAACAAACAAAATCTCTGTTGGGTAGATAAGAGTGAAATGCAGAAATATTACTTCTGAGAAGAAAGCATGCAACATATCAAGTCAAAAACTCAAGTAAAACAGTGCAAAAACTCAGGGAAAGTACACACCAGTATCCTCAGGGCGTGTAAACAAGCCACTAGTCTGAAGTCCAAACAATAACTGAAGGAGACATTTACGCTTACTGAGTAGGTCTGATGTTAATTTAGGATGCTGTATCAGTCTCATCAGTTTCTGATCCAGCTTCCTCTTCTTCCTCTTTCTCCTCGGGACTTCCTGTTCCATCTGCAGAGACCTGAAATCTGTTGCCTACATTATTATCTGATATTTTTGCAGCTGTCATTTCCTCTTCTTCATCTTCAACAATACGTGAGAGGATGAAGCTCTTTGTGTTTCCTGCCATGCAACTGCTGCCCTCAAAGGTGAAGCTTTTACGATGGCTTATAAAAGCCTTGTTCCTCTTAGAATCCAAAACATCTTCAACATTAGACAAGATGCATTTTGTTTCATCTACCTCATCTAACACCCCCTCGCTTGACTGATTCTCTTCACTGTCCTCGCCACTCTCTTCTTGAATGGTATCTTTAGATGTTTTAGACCTGCAGCTTATGCATGTAGACACAGAACCAGATGTGGAGATAGATCTAAATGATCTCTGATCTTCTGCCACCCCGAACTTGCAAGGGTTCCCCGAAGCTGTCCAACTGGAACTGAACAAAGATGGTCCAAAAGAGGAGGGTGACTCTTCCTCAGAATTGTCTAACTTAAATCTTCCCATTGATATGTTGTCTCCTGTCTCCTCTGTTGTCTTAGTCTCTTTCTGTGACTCGGTTTGGGACTCCTTCTCATTGTCTGACTCTTTCTCAGTCTCTGATGCTGTCTCACTGATTGACTTTCTCTCAATCTCTGTTTCAGTTTCTGTTTCTGTCTCAGAACCCTGGTCTGTCTCAGACTGCTTATCTGTCTTTGACTCACTTTCAGAGTCATCTTGCATAGCCTTTGACAGCCTGTCTCTATCAGAGTCTTCAGACATTCCTTGTTCCTCATCTGAATCAAAACTACTCATATGTGCCACTTCCTGATGTTTGTTTGAACAAGTATGTGTGGATGATGTGGCAATGCTTTTCTCTGGACAGGGTTGCCAAATGGCAGTGTCATTGAAAACCTCTGCCTTGTGCCCAGTCTCTAGAGAGTTGCTGGGGAAACACTGTGACTCCCTCTCCGAATGACCAGTTGTCTGGGAAACAGAGACCTTCCAGTCACTTGAGCTGCCTTTGATGCTATTTGTGCTGCTTTGAGAACTTCTCCGAGTATGTGGCTTTTTGGAAAAGTTGATTTGATGTAGGACCTTCCTCACATGTGTTTTTGTTTTATTCTGTAAATAACTGCCTTTGATGACCCTACCACTGTCTAAGCTACTAGAACTGTGGCCTTGAGTTATTTTAGGGGGATCTATACCTCTTGGATTCTTCTTGGAGAACGTCATTGGAAATATTTTGGCTTTCTTCCATGGAGCATGGAGAGGTGCTGGCAGGCCTGAGGTCTTGCCTGTGGCAAGCAGTTTGCTTAGTTTCATTACTGCTTTGAGTTTGGTCACAGCCTTTGAGCTGCAGTGGTATGCAGTGACCTCTGTTGGTTTTGGCTGCTCTGGCCTGGAACATAGATCTCTAGAAACTATTGTAGCAGGCTTGTGTGGACTCAGACCTGAAGGTAGGGCCAGCCTTCTACCATGCCTGGCAACCTGTTTACAGTTCATACTGTTATTATTGTTATTGTAAAGGCTTATGGAAATCAGTTTAATTCAATTTAATTCAGTCCAATATTGATATTGACTCTAGATCTCAATATTAGCATGGAAAGAATACAAAATGTGATCTACCTCTCCTTCTGATTCATGAGGACTACAGTAACAGCTGCCATCATCCTCCACAATGACCTCCCCATACTCATTGTATGTTCCAGCTGGAGAGATCGACTTTCTGTGACTGCCATACTGAGGCAATTCGCACCTGAAAGACACAAATGGAGGATTCACTACACATATTATAAGCACTCACACACACACAAACACAGTAGTGTAGTAGTGTCAAACAGACCTCCCCTAGATGTGTTTTTGCTAAGGTCTGTCCTTCTTTATTCTGTACACAACTGTTTAGGACAGAGGTCCCCAACCCCCGGGCCGCGGAGGGCCTCTCAGTCACGTGATGTGGTACGTCACAAATTTAGCCCACAAGCTAGCAAAAATTAGTAAAAAAAAACAAACACTTTTTTGTTTGTTTTTAGTTGTATCTATACCAGTCTGTGAAAATAGTTTTACGTGAAACTGGTCCGTGGCGCAAAAAAGGTTGGGGACTGCTGGTTTTAGGGGGATCTACGCCTTCTGGATTCTCCTTCGAGCATGTAATTGGAAATGACTGAAAGTATAGATTATTAGCTAGTTATGATCTCTATTTAAAGCACCCTTATATTTTCCTTTATAGGATTTTTATGGTGGCTGTTGCCTTACATTGGGTAAGGCAACAGCATGCTCTCATTAACAGTATTAAGTGTCCTTGCTGAGGATAAGGTTGTTTAAACCTAAATTCAGTTCAGATTAGTAAAGAGACCATCTTATCATTGGAACAAACATTTATTGTCGTGTTATGACATGTGAAATCAGTCCCTACAGAAACGAAATTATCAGTGGTGATGTGACAGACCCCAAAATTATTTTAATTAACTGTTTAGATAGATAATAAGTTAAAATCAAAGTAAAATACATGTTCACTAACCCAAAGTGAGAATAGTTATTTTAAAAGATGATAAGATCTCATGACTAGTGGGTTTCTGTTAGAGGCTTTTGAGACTTCACATATCATCTTTTAAAATAATTAATCTCACTTTGGTTTTGTATATATGTATTTTAACTTAGCCCTTAATTCACAGCTTATAATTCAATCTGCATTTCTGATCTTTCTCTTCTTCAGTGAGATGCTACATGGACAATTCTTATTACACAAAGCTCAGTGAATAATATTCTATTATTCTTCTACTATTATAGTCAAAGTAGATGCCAGCAGCAGTTCCACTGACTCAGCCGTTAAATATGGCACTTGTAATTCCATGTTTAACAATAATACCAGCTCATGTGCTCTAAGATTTGGTAAAGAGCACTTCAGTTTGAGCTCCAATACTGGGGCGTGGGGGTGGTGGTTAAGAGCTGTTGAAATAAGAGTACAGGGTGAGGGGGTGCAAATGCACCGGAGTGTGGATGCTGGTGTGTTCTGAACATGCTGAACGCACACTCACCCGTGTTCATAGTTATAATAATCCTGTGTATAATAGTCCTGGCCAGGATCGATGCCAGATTCCATCGACAGTTCCTGTGGTCAGAACAAGCCATTAGATTTCACAGAGTCATTGGATTTCACAGTTTCCCAGAGAAGAGCGTGACATTTAAGGGCCAGCCTCCACTTGAAATAGTTTGGCAAAGAAATTAGTAGTCGATCAGCCAGGATATGTTTGGTGTCCAAATTTTCAAACACTTGAAATGCCATTTTGGTAAAAATAAATAAATAAATAAAAAAATCAGCAAAACGTCTCTCATTCTGCCCAAACCTTAGGGTTCAGCAGACTTGTTCATTTAGTTTATTATTCAGTTCTCTAATTTGCTTTGTGAATACCAGCCCTGGGTATGTATGAAAGGGCTGCCTGCGGTTGTGAGGTACTGATTATTTCTAAAGTTTACAGTAAGTCTGACAAGTCTGTGCAACCTTAATGAAGACCTAGACGTGGTTAGAGCTCTTTGAGAGAAGTTCTGGCAATGTATTTTTATGGACTGTTTGGAGCTGACTATTGGGCTCTAGTGTTTATTAGCTCCATCAACCTAGTAGCTGCTGTTTTAAACTAAAGAAGAAACAAAGACGACACTAAAATGTCTTCCACTAATCTAGTGGAAAATGTGTTTTATTAGATTTTTCACTGAAACTTTCCTTTTACTTCTTGGAGGAATAAGTCCTTTTAGAGCCAGAAATGTTCTCTAAATGATGTCAACTGTATAGTCAATTCAGCCAGTGCAGATAAAGGCTAATATGCATAGCATATTTCATATCAAAACTCACTATTACAAACGCTTTTATAGTTTTGTAAATACATATAGCCCACTTTTTGTGACAGTTTAGTGTTATGAAGCCTGTATTAAAGATGCATTTGAAAACACTTGTGGGTGTTGCAATATATTGCGACATTGTTCATCTAACTAACAGGATAAGACAGACAGATGTACCTCTGGTCTCAAGAGAGAGGGCCGGAGCAACTGCTGTTGCTTCAGAGGAGACAGAAGGGAATCAGAGCAGAAATAACAGGAAAGAGAGAAATGTTACACTTCATAAGCATGGAGAGAAAAGAAAAGATTGGGTACTACTTTAGAAATACAGGGAAGAGCAAAGATATTTTCATTCAAAGACTGTGTTATCTTCATAATCATGCACTTAACTAAACCTATGGCTAACAGGTAATTTAATGTCTATAAAGGCAAAGATGAACAGATCCAACTGTCAGCAGCATGTAAAGTAAATGTCAGCTTTAAAAATTAATACATCAGGCCAATTAAACTGTTAAACATGGCCCCCAAAACCAAAGATATAACTTAATTCAAAGGAATAAAAACACATACCTCTTGATGGCCATATCCTCTCCTGTGAGGAGATAACAGTACATCAGACAGATTATCAGGATAAACATAATGCCTACATAATGTTTTCACATTCTGTAGCTAAAAGTTTTTCTCTGAAGTGGTCTACAACCTTTTGCAAATTTAAATTAATAAGACTGAGAACAGTTACGAAACAATGTCTACTTTTGTGATGGTCATGAGAAAAATGTATATTTACAGAATAATGGAGTTTCTATGACTTCAAGTTCTGTGTGCAAAACATGTGGGTCCAAGAGAAAACAGACACTTGGAGGAGAAAAAGGTTGACAGCCTGGCAGGTAAAATAATTTTTTTAAAAAAAGCCCAGAATCGCAGGGACATTGTTCCAAAATTCAGGACTTGCTGGATACACCTCTGAATGCCATTTGCAAAGTGTTATGAATCAGTGTTGGGTTCTTGGTTAACTGGCCTACTGTACATCAGTGTTTAAAGTGTTGGATTACTTTTTCTGGACCTTCTTATTTCCAGTTTTTAGGTTTGAGCCACCCTGCTGGCTAGATAGTGTCCATTGTTGATGGGGAAATGTATAGTCTATAGGCTCAAACATAGCGTCTTTGAATTAACATAACTTTAGACAGAGTGTGAAAGAATAACATATCTGACCAGTCTTAGAAAGAACAATGTAAAGTATTGTGTCTCTGCAAGGACACAGTGCTTATGCATATGTGCATGCAGTAAGAGATTTACACCTCCATTAGCACTTCACAAATTCCATGACCTCACTGAAAATGCAATCTGCAGTGCTCAGAGTAAAAGAAAAAGGAAATGCTTCTACCCGCTGAAGGCAGACCCCTTCGAGGCGAGAGAGAGAGTAAGAGAGATTGAGTATTGAGTCTGTGTGGCTAATTAGAATTCCACGTGGGTGGTGTAAATTACCTTAATTGTTATTAGATGAGAGAGTAATGAGGAATTCAAATGAACATTCATCACTAAATAATACATGACTTTCAGGGGACCTCTCTCTAGGAGTTCTTTCTCTAGTCTTGTCTTGGGTGGGCCATGTATGTATGTGTGTGTGCATGTGTGTGTGTGTGTGTGTGTGTGTGTGTGTGTGTGTGTGTATACAAGGCTCTAAAATTGTCTGTGACAATAACAATAATACCAATCACATTTTTCCAGCTAGGCTCTATTAGGTGTGCCTAGAGGAACTCAGACATTACTGTTTATGCCTGTTTATGGATTTTGTAATGCAGAATGTATCATCCAATGTTACCACTTGATTTGACTAAAGCTCTTATTGGCTGAATATTAATAGATCCTCAAAGCAATGTTCCAGCATTCAGTTCAAAGCCTTTCTAAAATTGTAGACTTGAGCAAAGAGGGAACAAACTTCCAATTCATACCCTTGATTTCAAAAGAAACATTAAAATAGCAGGTGTCTACAGACTTCTGGAAATTTAGTGAATCTCCACAATAACATTGCTTCTCTGAAATTCCTGGTGGTCCATTGTAGTGTTGCAGGGACAACATGAAGAATACTAAACATTTTATTTTAAACAGCCTTATTTTTATTATATAATATATATGTCAGCTTAAAACACCATTATAATGTTGTAACCTAGGGAAAAAGAACTATTTAAAGTTGGCTTGATTTGATTTATGTGGTGCAATCCACACAAAAAATGTCCTGACCAAAGTCAACACTACTTTGTCTTAACAGAGTTTGTCTATCTTTTTGTAGCAATAAAGATGTCTATTCTCTCATATCACAAATGTGTCATGGTCTTAGCAACATCTTATTGGAGAACATCAGAGAATCTATTCAAGTAATATTGTGGTGGTGGCCTAGTGGGTAGGATACTTGGCTCTGGACCAAGAGGCAATGGGTTCAAATCCTACTTTCAGCATAGCACCACTGGGTTCCTGAGCAAGACCCTTAACCCCAAGTTGCTAACGGGAGAATGTCCCCTGTAGTTAGTGAATGGAAGTCGCTTTGGATAAAAGCGTCTGCTAAATGCTATAAATGTAAATATTGTGTGGTGGATATAGGACCTTTAAAAGACCCTGAAATTTTGGTTTGAACCTTAACACAGACCAAGGAATTTTCTGTCTGACCCAACACAGAGCGTCCAAACCTGAACCTGACCTCATCTGAACCATCATTAAGTTCTGAGTCAAAATAGGTGAATTGGTTCACAATTGGTCATTTCATAATCACACAAGTATGATAGGATGGCCCCAGCCGCTGCGCAGTGACAATAATAGCTTTCATTAGATCAAAGATAAATAAAACTATATAAAATTATATAAAAATAATTAGTTGTCTAAAATAAAAACATTTTTAATGAAAACCTATTTTAATAAGCTCCAAAGAGTAGCAATAGAAAAGAAAAAATATACTGTACTGTCTTGGACGTACATCCCATTCACACTATTAAATTCCTGTACTGCCTAATTATTGTATTGTCTGCGATTTACATCCCATTCATGCTACTGTAAAATTGCTATATTTTTTATTTATTGTATTGTTTCTGTCGTCCCTTGTACTTTGTTCAATGGTGCTAACTGCCTCCTGTGCAATAATCATACTTATGGTGCAGTACTAGTCATTCTGAAGGTTTACATAGCATCTACACTATAGTGTTACATTACATTATGGTTACATTGTTGTGGTGTCTATTTATTGTATTGTTTTTAATGTTTCTGTCTTGCACTCTGTTGAATGTTGCTATCTGTTGCATTGTGTTCGTTAGAGAAACAATCTCATCACACTATGTACGTGTCCACAGCTGCTGATGAAAATAAAGTAACCTTAAACCTTGATCGTGTTGCTATTTGAAAGATGCAGCAGGGGATACAAGGCCAGATGCACATCCGTGATTAATTAAAACCACACACATTCTGACTTTTCAAGCCAATTAGTACCTTCAACAGCTAACACGGCTAACTCCGGCAGACAGGTCGAGGGAGAATGGTAAGAGAAAAGGAGGGGGACAGATCATTGCCTGGTCCATCTTATTCCAGTTTCCAGGTAACAACTTAAATGTGCCAAGCCTATAAAACTGTGAAGGAGTGGACCAAAGCAGGAACTGCAGGACTGTTTTGACTGCACTGATTTTTGAAGCTGCATCTGATCATCTGGATGAGCTGACTGACACTGTGACATCATACATCCATGATGTCAAGGCCTTCTCCACATACAACAAAAAATAAACCATGGTTTATACCCAAACTGCAACACCTTCGCTAGGCCAAGTAGGACGCCTACAAAAGTGGGGGCAGGGCCCTGTACGAGCAAGCCAGGAACACACTGACAAGGGAGATTAAAGCAGCTAAGAGAAACTACTCTGAGAAGCTGAAAAACTGGTTCTCAGCCAACGACTGCCTCAGCGTGGAGAGGTCTGCAAGACCTCACCAGCTACAGAAGACCACCACCCTCCGCTGAAGCAAACAAAAACCTGGCAGATGAGGTGAACAAATTCTACTGCAGGTTTGAGACGGACAGATTCACACCCCTCACCCACCCCAACCTAGAAACAATGACCCCCATCACCCACCCCACCCCCTCCATCATACCTCTACCCTCCCCCTGGAGCTCAGAATACACGGGGAGAGAAAAAAGAGGAAAGCCGGGAAGAAGAGAGGGAAGGCCCTGTGGAGAAGGAAGGCCAGCACTGTGGTCAAAAGGAAGACCCATGGGATTCCCCCGGAAAGGTGAAGCCAAGAGACACTGTGGAGAGGGCTCCAATGAGGAGTAATATAAAGTGGCGCAGTACATCAGGAGGCAGTAAAGCGATCCAGCAAGGAATAAGCCCCTAGGCCCACCAGGCTATCGGCCCCGTCCAGATGCACCAGTGTCCAATTTCAATATACTCCCCCAAAGCTCAGCAAAGTCTGAGAGGTTGTGTGAAAGGCCAGATCAGCATCAGCTCCAGGTCCTAATGGGGTACCCTACAAACTGTTCAAGAAGTGCCCGATGTGCCGAATGCATATGTCTCCGTGCCCCACCAGCTCATTGAGTGCTCATTGTGTGTGTGTGTGTGTGTGTGTGTGTGTGTGT
>JBBIGA010108793.1:0-10703 GCA_037576975.1 Alestes dentex | reverse complement strand
AACCAAGCCTCATGCTTTAGAATTTTTTGTTACTTAACTTCGCTGTACCGAACCGTACCAAACCGTGACCCCAAAACTGAGGTACGTACTGAACCGTGACATCTGTGTACCGTTACACCCCTATTCAGACCCTGTGCTGATCTTTTTCATTTTCTTCTCTTTTGGCCTCCTCCTTCTCTCCCAACCTTCTGTCTCTTGAATCAGCAAAAAATATTTCCAATATACCATTGTACTGTCTCTTTTTAGTAACTAATTGTCATATTATTAGATACTATGAGCCATTCTGGGTGCTAATGTCTTTCTTTTCTTATAGTCATTCCTCCAGTCCTGAGTGTACCACCAGGAGGGGGTGTGGTCAATGTGAGCGAGGGTGGGACTGCAGAACTCGTTTGCCTGGTGGATGGTAAACCCCGGCCACCTGTGCTCTGGTCCCGTGCCAGCAAGGACCTGCCCATGCCGTCAGGCGACTGGGTGGTGGAGACACGGGATGGGCGGCTGAGGCTGACCAATGTGACGCGAGACATGATGGGGGCATACCGTTGCCAAACGGCACCATACAACGGCCTCAACATTAAACGCAGACTAGCTCAGGTTCAGCTTAATGTGGAATGTGAGTACCCAGTTCTTCACACCTCATCACACTGACAGCTAAATGAGCCTGGTGCCACATGTAAAGCACCTTGAAGTCTGTGTGCACGTGTGTTGTTTTTGCCTTTCTTCCTATAAATGCCATTCTGTAGCTGTAAACACACTGGTCCATGATCAGCACTGCAAGATATTTGAAACAAATTAAGTTTTTTTATTGCACTGCACAAAACTTATATTAAAATATCTTGAGCATAGGCAGTATATCCAACTATTTGGCACATGCAGAATTGTGGGCTAATAGCTGATATTTTTCACATAAAAAACTTTCCAGTGCTGATACTAATACATAAATTATGCATTTGTAATTTACATTTTGTTTATAAAATGGAGGAACTGATGCTAAGACTAGCTGGATTGGCGTCACAAAGTAATAAAATATTTATGTATGTAGTGTCACAAATTTCAGTCAAATGAATAAAATGTGGAGATCTATTTACAGTATAACACTATAAAACAATTATTTCACATAGACAATCCACAAAAAGCTGTTCAGCATATGCACATATTCAAAATGTGATTTCACTGAAGTGTTTTAAAGCAAATTAAATGACAGTTAAACACACTACAAAACTGTCTGTTGCAAAAGTAGGCCAACAAAACATGGCACGCTAGAATCTTCCATTATGCACAAGTTAAAAGCAAAGTGATTTTACTTTAGTATGAATTGTCTGTCTAGCATGTCATCCCTAAATGAAAATAGTTCATTTGAATGCATGATTTTATTTGGTAAATAATGGAACGACCAACGATTTGGCTGAATAGTGTAATGGTAGCCCGTAATTGCTGCAGACTCATTTGGTGCTACATGTGCAGCTAAGTGTACGGCGATTATCTCAGCAGATTCAGGGAAAACTGGCTTTACATTTTACATAGCCTGAATTTTGAGACACCTTTTCTAATTCCACTAAAACATCAGTGACCCTGAAACCTGTAGACTAGTTACCTAAACTAGCGGCCAAAAACATAATATCTACAGAGAGACTGCCACGCGTTTGTCTAAATCTGTGGCACGTTTAAATTTGGTTTGGTGAAAGTTGCACTAATGTAGGTTTAATCCATGCTTCAGCACGGTGATTTGAGGTACCCAGAGAAGATTGGCCCTGCATCACAGACACACATATTCAATTTATACTCTGCAGCGGTCCACTATTATCAGTGATAATCCCCCTCTAACCCCAACCCCCGCTATATTTAAGCAGAGCCTTTCAGAGCCAGCCCACGTATTAATGCATTCACACTTTCAATAATGCATCCATTATGATGCTTGTGGAAAGTGTGTTTTCAAAGTGCCTAAACTAAAGGGACTGTGAATTCATTAGAGTGACGGGCTGATGCTAGCCGCAAAAGACGGTGAGGATAGCTCCACACCACTCAGCACTCTTCAGTCGTTTTCTCATGAGGCCATTAGCAGAAAGCAATACACTGTGCCTTCATAATGGAGTGTATGTATTTAACTGAGTCTCTCTAAAAAGGTTCCCTTATAAGCATTGTGCACAGGGTGCACATAGAGGATGGGATTTGTGATAAATTAGGAAGACTCACGTAGCAGTCAGGCTATGATCCTCTGAGCTAAGCTAATGCTACTTAAGCTAGCGTTTAGCCTTTAAAGCTTTAGGTACAAGTACAGTGGCTTTTATTGCGATTATTATAATATTATGCCTGTATTATAATATGTAATGTTATATAATATTATGCCTAGTTTGGTTATTATGTCTGATTGCATTAGTCTGTGTATCACTGTGGAATAGGCTGTTTTGAGTACACACACACCCAAATGCACAATGCCCTCATAATGATGTGTTAAATTTATCTTAAACATAATTTAACTATAGATTCTCAACTAAATAGCAATTACCACCAATTAACTTCAGCTTCTATTTCTCCTAAGCTAAAGAAACAGTCTATTAAAAAGACACATATACACAATTTCCCACTCCTATCCCAGACACAGTTTCTATTATAAAAACATCACCAAAGCATTTACCAATCCGTATTCAGATATTCAGACTGATGGATGTGGGTTAGGACTTAGTCCTCTAATTTACAACTGCTTCAGGAATATCAGCCGTGTTGTCCAAAATGTCTGCCTTTAGTGAAGTTTGTTATTTGAGTTTTTAGGTTTGCAGTAATTCATACAGTATCCTGAATCACAAGTACTGTACAAGTCAGCCTGTACAAGTCAGCTTCACCTTAAGACCTGAATACAGTTTGCATGATTTACGTTTTTTATATACTTTTAAATATTTGTCCTGTCACTGCTTTTTCTGGCAATTTTCGAACATATAAAGTGTTATTTTCTGCCTGATATCACATCTTTGTATTTTTGCACATTCAGTTACAGTAATTGACACAATACTGTATTTGCTCACACTGAGTGCTCTTCAAGCTTGTTGTTGGCTGAACTGTACTCTCTCCTGTAATTTTGTACAGTTTGCTCTTGTGCTTTAAAACTCTTAATCTCTGTTGCCTTGTTTGTGCTTTGTGTAGTCTTTTGTTGTCTCATTTTGAACCATGGTCCCAGGGGAGCATTGTTTGAAAAAGGTTGAAATTACAATGAATACCTACTTAATATGACTTAGTTAGTGGAAAAATGTGTAATGTTGATTATTTGCTGAACTGTTCCTTGAAAGGGGAAATTTCTGCACCGCACAATCAGTGCAAAAATGAAATGATGTATTGTTGAGAAGCTTAGCAAGAGCAACACAGATTTCTTTACAGTGGTGGTGAAATGAACCAGGAGTCATGGTGTCCACAATGCAAATAGAGCCATTTTAAGTATTATCCTGAAGCATTAGTGAGTCTTTATATGTAATGCTGATAATGGTAAAATAGCACTGAATCAAAAAACCATTTACTTTAATGCTGGCATGTACCACTCTGTCCTGTTAAAAAAAAAAAAGTTTAAGCGCACCACTGGATCGCAGAAGTATCACAAAACATTTTCTCAGGCATCAGAGGGCATATGTGTAACTGTATGTAATAACGTTGTGCTTTTAGAGGCATTAAACTCTTCAGACAACACTGCTACAATGAAAAAATCTGAATGTTAGTTTTTCTAGAGCAGAGCACTTCACTCTGAATACTTTGTCATCTGAGGAGTTTGATTTTGCTGAAAGTTTGAAAATGTGGTGGAATTCCTTTTTAAATATAACACTGGCTGTAACTGCAACACAGTTAACCTAACCTTAACCTTTGTACTTATACCAATAAACCCAAATCTGCCAGTGCTGATAATGAATTATCATTTGGTTCAATTTCATTAGATTCAGCTTTCAGAACTGTTACGGTCCACTATAACTAAAGCATATTATAATTTGACATTAATAATTGAACCGATTTTTGTCTAAAATGCAAATTTTTGAATGTTCAATCCTATACTTTTAAACTGATGAAAAGTTATCTTTGTTTTGAGCGAAGAAGAAACATCCTTTTCGTTTTGATAGTTTTGTCAGCATTTGACATTGTAGCAAATCAGTCAAAAGTACAGTCTTAAAGCTGTCAATAAACAATGTCAATTGAATGCAAATGAAATCCTTTGGTAGATGATTGTTATGCTTTTGTAAGGATATAAATAGTACAAGCAAATTACAACTAAGGATTAAAAAGGCTGTAATTACATATACTTGCAGTAAATTGCAGTAAAGCAAGTTCAAACACAGGAGGGGCTCACAATGCCCCTGGCCTGCTGCTGCAAAATGGGAAGAAAACTTCCCATCTGTCCTCGCAGAGGCTAAGCTGATCTGTCTCCCCGGTTCCCACTGTATGCTCTTTGATTACAGGTTTCATGCCCTCTCCATTCTGTCCCTCGCTCACACTTTTCTGCTGTTTGTTTGCTTTCCCCCCTCTTGTCCGTGATCGATTCGCGAAAAGACACTATCATTTTTTATGGCAGCCCTGTAATTACGGAGAGACCCCCTCCTTTTCTCTTGCTCTCCTCATTCCATTTCTATGTCTCTCTCTCTCTCTCTCTTTCTCTCTCTGTTTCTCTCTCTCCTTCTCTCTCTCTCTCTCTCTCGCTCTGCCTTTGCTAATATGTGCTTGTGCACTTCTTTCTTCTCTTTCTTCTGTCTGTCTGTCTTTCTGGTTTGTCTGTTGTCTGTTTATATATTTGTCTGTTAGTCTGCCTGCCTGTTGTGTCTCTCTCTGTCTGTCTATCTTCCAAGGATTCCTTTCTTTCCCCACATCCCTTGTTCAACTTTGACAGATTTTTTTCCATCTCTTTCTTCCTCCTCTTCTTTTTCCCCTACACTTTGCCCACTTCTTTCTTTTTTTCCTTCTTTCTTTCTTTCAGTTTTACAGATTCCTGCGTTTTCTCCCTGCCCCCACCCTTTTTCAAATGTATTTGTTCTTTTTCTGTCCCTTTCCCCTTTCTCCATCCTCCTCTTTTTCCTCTAGCCATTAGTCTTTGACTAATGTTAGTGTGCTACAGCCTACTGGTGCAGAGACACGTCCTCTCACATGTGACCGATGATTATGCTCTGTTTATGGGAACTATTGTGTTGTGAAATTAAAACAGCCCCAGCGTAGCGTGCTTTACAAGAACAGATGAGCGGGAGAGAAAAGGCTGTTCATTCTGACTCTATATAAACATATGGCATCAAGTCTGCTCAGATGCACTGACTGTTACTTTCTCTCCCCAATTTAAACCAGGCTGAATTACAGGCAGTAATTACAGTACACTGATACATATGCCATACGTTATGGTAATTGCAGTCTATTGAGTCCAGCTTTATTTATTTTTATTTCCACTTTCTTTGTGCCTTTCCCTTCCTTATTTATGTACACTGACACTGTACCACATTTGGAAGAAGAGTTCTTAGGATGACTTGATGAGTTGTTTTTGTTTTGCTGAATATACACAACAGGCACAAGTTTGGGCCGACCCTCCTATTTAAAATACATAATAATTAAGTAAACGAGACAGTGACATTTTGAAATGAAAACAGAAATACAGCTGACTGATTTTCAATCATTTATAGTCTGTAGTGACACATTTAGGCAAAAACGTTCAAATGAACCTTGGTTTTGAAGAAGACAAATCAGGACTGTCTTTAGTGCACTGACATTCACTTTGTGTTGGATCATGAAAAAGAAAAGTATCATATAATTTTTTTTTGCTTTAAGTATCATTGGACAAAATGTAATTATTTAATAGAATAATGATCCCAAGCATCCTTTACAATTGTGGTAAGGGAGTTGCCCCTGCGATCAGAAGGTGGCGGATTTGAATCCCAGGAATGCTGGTAGCACCACTGAGGTACCCATGAGTAAGGTACTGTCTCCACACACTGCTCCCCAGGCACCCCGATGGTTCACTTGGTAAATGTGTTAAATACAGAGAAGGAATTTCATATTGTTCACACTATGTACTGTGCTGTGGTGTGTTCACGCGTGACTTTAAATGGCCACTTTACTAGCTTCAGAGAACTTTTGTGTAGCACTAAAACATAATACCAGTGGATCACAGCAGACACAAACTGAAACAATCTAGTAATTTCCTTCTAAATGGTTTTCTTTTGGTTGTTTTTCTGAAAATGGAGGAAGAGTCATACAGTCATACACTTTTTTTTCTATAAGCCTCCTCATTTATTTTTGGCAAGTTTAACCATATTTAGAGCTTTATGTCTTTTGCTGTTTAGTTGTCATTGCTAGGTTATAGGTTAGAAAGGTGGAGTGATACTAAAAGAGATTTGTGCAGACTTCCATTACTCAGAAATGCTAACACTCCCAGGCAATCATATTTAGAAGTTAGAACTAACTGTGGTTTGAAGTCTTTCAATTCCTTCAGGAGTTGCTCTCGTCTTTGTCATTTTCAGACGAAAAAATAATCAAATAATGGACTTTTGGCAATGATTGTATTACTAAGAATGTTTTTTTTTTGTTAACAAATCAAGTGAATTGAAGTCAATGAATTACATTGTTATTCACCAGTTTAAGTTTATTGTTGAAAAATATTTTGCAGATTTAGTTACTTAAGAAATAGTACAGTAGGAAAGTAAATCTAATCAGTAGACAGTGTATTCAGTTACATTTGAAGAACCTTAAGCAGATTGCAGTGTATTTAAATGTATAAATGTTAACCTGACTTCATCTGAATCATCAAGTACTGATTTTTCTCTTACTTCTGCTCAAACCTAAGTAGTGCTTGACACTTTGAATATTAAATGATTAAAAGAAATGTATTTTAATGCATTAAATACATTAGCTGACTCTAATGTATCATTTGTTTTTTCTAAGTGGTCATTTTCATGTATAATAGCTAATTGCACGCACTTAATCAGAGGCGACACTAGCGGACAAAGAATAAATTAGGTGCAATTAACACAGACAGTATGGAAGCCTTTAATTTAGTCAATGGCCTCCATATTTATACAGCCACTTCTTGATGTCTGGCCTTAATGAAGTGGGCAAAAATAGCCACATAAAATGTTCCTCAGAACATGCAGGGCAATGTTGTATTGCATCTTTTACCAGGATGCTTTCCACCTTCTCTGAAATGTGCCCTTCTCTGAAATTTGTTTTGCCATTCCAACTTTAGTCTTTAAGGTCCCAGAAGACCAAGCAGTTCTACGTCCAGACTAACCAAAAAGATGTGTTTAGAAGGGGATAATTCAATATCCTGGTTAGGGCTGCGCTGTATGGACAAAATACCCAGCTGCAGTTATATTGTTGTGTATTGCGATTCTGGTATACCTTCTTAAATATTGAAAACATTAATCGTGTAGCAGTTCATCCCTGGGCCCATATGCAAACTATTGTACTAAGACCATAAGAGACAATCACAAGCAGAGTACAGCAAGACATACTAGTGCAGATTTAAAGTTGGTGACAATTTACTGGACTCCTGGTACATAGCACTGACCTAACCATGCCCTAAACATGTTATTGCAGAAGTCATATACATACAAATGATGTGCAATAAAACAGTGCCATTTTACCACTACCAGCAATTGTTATGAGATGCCACAATGTTTGATGTCTTAATGGTTATAGTTTGATGGTTATAATGCTAATTTAGAACAACAAAATATTAACAAATATAACAATTGGTATACCAGAAATGGTAACTTAATTTGTCATAAGCCATGACCACATGTGACATGTTTATGGGGTGGTTATGTCAATGTTATGTAGCATTTTTCCAAGCTTTCTTTATACTTAGAAAAAAAATATGATATACTGTTCATTTGTCCTTTAATCCTGACATGTAAATCTCTTTTCAGATTTGTGCCTCATTAGAAAAGCAGTCTCTACTGAAACACTATTTTTTTTTTTTTTTACAATTTTAGTGTAACTGCTGTAGGCCAAATGGATTTATATCTG
Source organism: Alestes dentex (assembly GCA_037576975.1). NCBI lineage: Eukaryota > Metazoa > Chordata > Actinopteri > Characiformes > Alestidae > Alestes > Alestes dentex. The sequence continues at coordinate 2,732 of JBBIGA010108793.1, read as the reverse complement.
GAATATCTTTTTGTGACATCACAGAAGCTTTATTTTCATATATGTACAATATGGGAGTGAATGCAATATTTTAAGTGTTTACATGTTACATGAAAGTTTTACCATTATATAGGTCCTTTAAGTCTCTAGCTGGATCACACAAATGTAAAACAGATCAGCAATTGAAACTGCATCATTCTTGGAGCTACTGTGTTTTCTATCACTGCTAAAGAAGCACCATGCTTCGCGAGCACACATTCAAAAAAGGATTCAAATTGCCAAGGGCTTATTATCGATTTGTTGTTGAGTAACAATGAAAGGCGACTGAAGTGTGAAGTGTACTCTGATTCATGTGCTTGCTTGCTCAAAATGGTAGTTTGTGACACCAATAATAATTGCGACAATATAATTGAAAAATAGTACAATATTAAAATAGAAGAATAGATTAAAGGCCAAAATCTGCATTCTGTCTCTTTATCTGCATCTTTTGTTAGCTCCCTTTAACCCATTTATGAGCGAGTAGGTATTATTTGAATGGCTTACTCACAGCCCAGCAGTAAATCTGACATCTAAGTAGCAGGATAATATAACATGATGTAAGATGTACTTAATGAAGTGTCTCTTTGATATATATTGTGCCATCTATTTCAGGACCAATTTGCAACCCTGGACATGCAAAGATAATGTCCATCTAGGAATTCTATGCATTTGTTGCTTTCTGATCTTACACACTCTTTTTTTCTCCTCTGATTCTCAGACCCTCCAGTGGTAGACCCAGTCTTTCAGGACGTTCGCTCTCCAAACTATGAGTCTGTCATCCTCCGCTGCATGGTTCTGAAGTCCAATCCCGCTCGCATAGCCAGCGCCCGCTGGTATCGCAACACCATTCCCATCCGAACCCCTCCTGTAGACCCCCAGGATGTGCCTCAGCTCCGCTTCAAACTGGATCCCACCAACAATGGCACGTACGAGTGCAAAGTCAGCAATGGGGTCGGAACCTCTACCTGCACCTTCACTGTCTCAGGTAAGTGGCTCTGTCTGACATGACAGTTTAAGATGTGCACCATTTACTCTAACTATCAAAGCCAAAGGCAATCAAGAGCACCTACTATTGGACAAATAGTGTAGGTTCAAAGTGGTACATCACTCAGAAATTGATGGTACCAGCTAGAGGAGGAAAAGTTTCATCTTAGACAGGGATCATCACTTATGGTCCTGGAGGGTCAGTACCCAGCACTGTTTAGTGATTTCCCTGCTCAAACACACTTGATTGAACATATCAGTAAAGGACCAGGTTTATGGTCAGAGTTTGATCAAGTTAAGCCAGCAAACTGTTCTGGAATCTGGCCCTCAAATACCTGAACTGATAACCACAGTCTAAGGGATAATAACTAATGAAGCTAAAGGAACTTATTTGTAAAAATTGCTCATTGTCAAATAAGTGCCCACAAATTTCACGGATTTGTTATTTATTAATTTCATTGTTCCGATGTCTGGTCAGAGCTCAATGGTTTAAGGATCTGGAACATTATTATCAATACCATTATTAAATATTAAAAATAATAAAACATGTAATTTTACATAATATAGTATGTAAAGGGCCTTTTTACTTTTTAATGGTTCCTTTGGGGACTAATATATATACAGTGAGGAACATAAGTATTTGAACACCCTGCGATTTTGCAAATTCTCCCACTTAGAAATCATGGAGGGTCTGAAATTCACATTGTAGGTGCATTCCCACTGTGAGAGACAGAATGTAAAAAAAATCAGGAAATCACATTGTATGATTGGTAAAGAATTTACGTAAGTAAATTTAAACAAGTATTTGAACACCTGAGAAAATCAGTGTTAATATTTGGTACAGAAGCCTTTGTTTGCAATTACAGATGTAACATTTCATAGTTCTTGACCAGGTTTGTACACACTGCAACAGGCATTTTGGCCCACTGATCCACACAGATCTCCTCTAGATCTGTTAGGTTCCGGGGCTGGCACTGAGCAACACGGAGTTTCAGCTCCCTCCAAAGATTTTTGATTGGAATGAGGTCTGGAGACTGGCTAGGCCACTCCAGAACCTTGATATGCTTCTTACGGAGCCACTCCTTGGTTATCCTGGCTGTGTGCTTCGGGTCATTGTCTTGTTGGAAGACCGCCATGACCCATCTTCAGTGCTCTGAAAGAGGGGAAAGAGGTTGTTGCTCAAAATCTCACAATACATGGCCCCATTCAACCTCTCCTTAATACAGCACAGTCATCCTGTCCCCTTCGCAGAAAAGCACCCCCAAGGCATGATGTTTCCACCTCCATGCTTCACAGTAGGGATGGTGTTCTTTGGATGCAACTCCTCCTTCTTTTTCCTGAGGTTTAGACCAAAAAGTTCTATTTTGTTCACATGACTTTCTCCCATGCCTCCTCTGGATTATCCAGATGGTCACTGGCAAACCTCAGATGGGCCTGAACATATGATGACTTGAGCAGGGGAACCTCCGTGCAATGCGTGATTTGAAACCATGACGGCATAGTGTTCTACCGACAGTGACCTTTGAAACTGTGGGCCCAGCTCTCTTCATGTCATTGACCAGCTCCTCCCGCGTAGTTCTGGGCTGATTCCTCACCTTTCTTATCAGTGATACCCCACGAGGTGAGATCTTACATGGAGCCCCAGTCCGAGGAAGACTGACAGTCGTCTTTAGCCTCTTCCATTTTCTGACAATTGCTCCAACAGTTGATCTATTTTCACCAAGCTGCTT
>JBBIGA010108783.1:0-10704 GCA_037576975.1 Alestes dentex | reverse complement strand
TGTGTGTGTGTGTGTGTGTGTGTGTGTGTGTGTGTGTGTGTGTGTGTGTGTGTGTGTGTGTGTGTGTGTGTTTACCACACATGGGGTTTTAACAGACAGCAATGTCAGGAAGTGAGCAGCTTCAGGCCTCACTCTACTGTGAGAAAGAGTGAAAGTGTGTGTTCACACCGGCGCTGATTCAAACACACACTCACACACACCAGAGAGAAAGGTGAGTCCTTTTAATTAATCTACATACCTCATACTTTTAGTGTCGCTGAGGAACGCACAGTAACTGAAACCTGAATCACAGTTAAAGGGGAACTCCACCAACTTTTCGAAATTCCTCCATATTTCAGTGTGTTGTGAGCAAAGTCATCAAGTTTGGTGTCATTTCTTTATAGTGGTTTTGTATGGAACCATACATGTCTAACACATATACATCCGTTTAATTCACTTCTGACTGCCTGTGAAGGTCTACATGTCTCTGAGTGTTTATATGGATGTTGATGATGGTAAAATAGTGGCAACTTTGAACAAAATCAGTTGGGGACTCTTTGGGGACTATTTTGCCTCACTCCATCCTGTATGTATCCCTTCACCATGAATGGGTTTAGTTTTAGGACCAAAAGCTTCTCAAAACTCTGGTAAAACAACATCTCAGACGTCAGATAGTGTATTCATAACCATTTCACGGAATAACTTTCTGTGGGGGAGCTTTTAGAGGCAGACATCTGGTTCCATTCAGCACCACTGAGAACAATTATGACTCTGTGAGCTTCTCCAGAACAGAAAGTTTCACACCAAACCCACTCTAAACCCCTCTCCTTACACCTTGAACACTGAATTAGTTCCCCTTTAACAGTGAGAACTGGTGAGATTTTTATCATTCTGGACATTATATATATATATATATATATATATATATATATTAATGACTGTTTTTTTAAGCTGTTCATTTGAGGTTGTCTGACATTTGAGATACTGATAGTTTGGTGGGGAGCTGAATGACGTGATTCTCGGCAAGATATTATTTCAATATACCGGTATTTATTTTTTTGATCATTTTTAAAAAATATGTTATATATAGTTTTATTTTAGATGTCTACTTTGATCACTGATTCTGAGGCTCACAAGGTGCACCAAGACCTTGTTCTTTTGTTTCTTCTCTGCTTTACAGTGGAAGAATCACAGTAACATCATACTATGGAAAAATATCATGATAGTAATGTATCGATGCCTCTGTATCGACACCCACCTCTATTATTAACTCTTGTATTAATATTTAAATTGAGTCATTTCAGGACAAATTATAGTTCATTATGTAATGAATCACATTTTCATTTGATTCACAACTAGCCCCACCCACTTAGCCTACAACAATTTAGCCCCGCCCACTCTACCCACAGCACTTTAACCCTGTCCGTTCGTCCTACAGCTGTTTAGCTCCGCCCATCTATCCTTCAGCAGATTAGCCCCACCCATTCTACAAAAATCCAATAAAAACTCTGCAGAAAATACTCAATATGAAATACACCAGTCTATATACACAAATGATGGGGTTTTAATACTATAGATTAATACTTATTAACTGTAATACTTACAGTTAATTGAATTACTAATAACACAAACTGTGGTTAGGAGTTATTGCACATAATAGAGATCAGTAGTGCTGTATATCAGTAATATTGACAAATAGTGATATTTCCATGTTAAGACTATAGCACATAATAATAATAATAATAATAATAATAATAATAATAATAAGATATTGCACATAATGATCATGTGAAAATTGCATGCTATTGCAGATGGTAGACTATTGCACATAATAATATGATAATGTACATAACGATAATGAACCCAATATGAAATTGCACAACAAAGTAGCATCAGATTATTGCACAGATTACTGTGTGCAGAGGGAGGATTTATTGTTTGATAGTGCTGAGATAGAAGGATTTTCAGTGGTGTTCATTGAAGCACTTTATGCTGGTGAGTCTGTGGCTAAAGGTACTCCTCAGTCCTGCCGCCACACTGTGGAGTGGACAATCAGCTTTGTCCATGATGGACTTAAGTCAAGACAATGTTCCCCTTTCAGCCACAGTTTCCAGGTTGTCAACTTTCTCACCCACCACTGAGCCACCTTTCCTGATCAGTTTGTTAAGTCTTAGTCTTTTCTTAAAAAAAAAGACTGTATGAGGGGTCATTAATAAATTATCCACAATACCACACATCAGTGCTAAATATTAGAATGCAGTAGCAACTGACATGTTTATGAAATCTGACTAACTTGCGTCTTATTTACCTTCATCCTGTGCGTCTGAAAACCCCCAACATCCCCTAAACCACAGTGATATGCCCACCATGGAAACACACCTGTTTTCTCAGTGTTGTGTGGTTTTCCACTGACTGATTTCTGCAGTTAGAAGAAGAATGAAAAACAATGTTTTTTTTAACTAAAGGAGACATAAAGTGATTGTGTTACTAGGTAAGCATTGCTCCATATTTAGTATGAAAACTTTGCAGCAGTTCATAGTAGTTAAGCTTACCTATTCAACCTACATCAGTTTAGATCTTCCCACTCAACCTACAGCAGTTTAGATCTCCCCACCCATTCAGCCTGCAGCAATTTAGCTTCACCCATTCAATAAGTCTACAATAATCTAAGCTTCACATAATCTACAATAGTTTACCCACCCAATCTGCAAAAAAGACTTTCGCCCCACACATTACACCTATACCAGTTTAGCTCCTCCCATTCAACCTATAGTAGTTTAGCCCCTCCCATTCAGTCCACAGCAGTTTAGGCCCACCCACTCAGCACACAAAAACATCAGTGGATCTTAAGTAGGGTACGGGTCCTTTAAAACCTCATGTTCTTCTTATCCCACAGGATGGCAGACGTTCAGAAGCAGCCAATGCCTGAGGATGTGCACGGTGGCCCCAGTGTGCCTGAGGCTGCCCCACCTCCATATCCCACTGAACTCAATCACATGCAGCCAGTCCCACCCTACCAGCCCCCTCCTTACCCCCAGAACCCGGCAGTCTACCCCTGTTACCCTCCTATAGAGGCAACCTGCAACACTGGCCCCATCCCACCCCCAGCATACCCTGCTTATGCCCCCGTTCAGGGTGGGTGTGTGGCAGACGGCCTTCCCCCAGAGGAGTGCAAGGGAGTAGAGAACACAGGTACAGGTTTAAACATTGCCACTCAGCTGGGATTAGTTGAAGGCGGGTGTAACTTTTGCAATTACATTAGTTGCATATTTCATTAGATGTGTGTAACAACATTTGGAGATTTATTATAATTTATCTTGGCTATATTTTGTATTTCTGCACAACTTCACTTTGAAAGACAAAAGAACCGTTATTTGTGATTTGAAGAGACGGAGACTTCATTAAATCCGTAAAAGGAAACCACTTGCATCTGTACGTTCTTGAAAGGGAGTCACAGCGGGGGATCAGTGTTCCCACTCAAAAACACCTCACTTGGGCTTCTACTCACTGGCCACTTTATTGGAAAACCCCTGCCTTTTAGCTCGACTATACGGATATATAGACCGTAGTCCATCGGCTGCCATATTGTTTATCAGCCTCGACCCCATTCAGCACAGGTTAGTTTCCGACCACAGGGCCACATTTGAGCAGATATTATCGGGTTGGTGGTGGACTGTTCTCAGCACAGCAGTGACACCGACATGTTAGCGTGTGTGTGTGTGTGAAACTAGTGCAAGTGTTCTTGGCACAACATGAGCGATCTGCCACCCCAAAAAAATCCAGCCTAGAGCGTCTCTGTGATTGGAAACTAACTCCCGATGATGGTGTAGAGGAGTGTCATCGGAAGGGCTAGTCTTTAACTGTACACCAGCAAGGGGAGGGGTTTCCGATAAGTGTGTTTACGCTGATTAACTGTGTTAACTGTGTCTCAAACAGGGTCAGAGTATCCCACAACTCCGGATCTGATTACAGAATCGGCATTTGATGACAAGACCGTGCGCCGAGCGTTCATCAGAAAGGTCCCTGCCGGTCCACCCATCCTCAGATGTTCCAAAAAATAAGGTTTTCCTTTTAAATGCTTCATTGATGTTTAAATAAGAATCCCCTCCTTGTCTGTGTACCCGAGCAGGTGTTTAGTGTGGTCACGCTGCAGCTGCTGGTCACCTTCTCCGTGGTATGTGTGTTCACCTTCTCACACACGGTGAAGGCGGCGGTGCAGAAGGAAATATGGGCGTACATCAGCTCCTACATCATCTTCATGGTGGTGGCGCTTTGTCTGAGCATCTTCTCCTCCTGCAGCCGCTCACATCCCTGGAACCTCATCGGCCTGGTAAGAGTATAAAGATGTCCTAGAGAAAAACACGCACAACAGTCAGTCCTAACATTAACCCCACTGCAGGTGAAGAACGATGATCTGATTCCAGTGTCTCCTATTGAGGGTGGGGGTGATGTCTGGACAACTGGATCAGAACATCTGCGAAACAGCAGGTCTTGTGGGAGGTTCCCAGTTTGCAGGGGTCAGTACCTTACCAAAAGTGTTCCATAGAAGAACAACTGGTGATTTGACCCACTGATGGTCGTGGGGAGTGAAGTCTAGCCTGTCTGGTCCCACAGATGAGTTGCTCAAACTAGTGAAACTGATAGAAAGGGGTTTGAACAGACAGTGTCGTGCCCCCTGCAGACCAGTCAGAGAGCCCATGCTGACCCCAGTCCACCACCAAAAGCTCCTACAATGGACAGGTGAGCATCAGAATCAAACCGTGGAGAAATGGAAGACGGTGGTCTGGACTGATGGATCACTTTTCTTCTACATCATGCGGACGGTTGGGAGGGGGGTTGGGGGGTGCGCACACGTCTCGGCTTTTGTCCGGGAAACAAAAAGTGGGGGGATTAAATTAATTATTTTGAAAACTGGGGGGAAATGTCCCTCTCTGCTATAATGGTTCTGGCACCCATGACCTGTGCTGAAGAAACTAGTCTGATCCATCGAGGTCCCACCTCACTTACAGGACTGCTGGATACCAAAGCACCTTCAGAGGACTTGAAGAGTCCATGCCTCGACGGGTCAGAGCTGCTTTGGGGGCACAAGGGGGACCTGCACAATATTAGTCAGGTGCTTTTAATGTCATGGCTTTTAATGTCATTGACTACATATGGAGCATATTTTTATATGCAGGTACTTACATTTACAGTGTATAAACAAGTCCACGTCCTCTACACAGACACATGTCTGCACATTTTAATACAGTATTGTTTATTTACAAATTTTGGAGTTTTGGAACAAACGGTGTCGGAAGAAAAAAAAAAAGTGTTTTTTTGCTGAAAGTTCAGCCACTTCGCTTTTCTCCTGACCTGGTTCTTCTTTTCCTCTCTGTGCTTCTCATGCATGCAGGAGGCGACCACAGACAGAGATTTACCACACAACAAGGGCATGAACTTCTTCCCTCTCTTTCTCGCTTTTTAGCTCTTCCTGCACCCACACACTGCACTGGTCTTTGCCTAGATCTTCTCAAACTCTTTCCACACACCATGCTACATTTCTGTCGCTCCTATATCTGCTGTCCACTCAGATAAAACTGTTTAACTTAAGACCCCACATATTTAACCAAACATCTGGAAACAAAGCAAGCAGTATTTTACAATTAAAAAAATCTGCTGACAGAATGTGCTCCACTGGCAACCTCCAACCCACTAGTGGACTGTGGTTGTACTGCAAGTTGTTTCTTTATAAGTACAAATATGTACTGCATCATAAAGACATTTAATCTAACATCATTTAAATGACAGTTAATAATAATATAATAATTACATGCAAAAAGCTCATTGACTCATCTGGCAAAATGACCACACTGCCCACCCAGAGAGAGAGAGGACCATTACTGCATGCTTAGTGTGTGTGTGTTAGGGGGTGGGGGGTGGGGGGGCGACCATAATACCCACCGAGAGAGAGAACAATTATGCTGGGTAATGGGCATAAAGGGAGGACCACTAATACACTGAACATGGCCACAAGATGTGGAGCTGCTACTTAAAACCCCTTATTGAGTGAGTGTGTGTGTGTGTGTGTGTGTGTGTGTGTGTGTGTGTGTGTGTGTAGTCTATTGTGACCCTGAGTCTGTCCTACATGGTGGGAACTGTGGCCTCCTACCATGACACCATTGCGGTGGTCATCGCTATGGGTGCTACACTGGTAATCTCCTTCACCATCATCATTTTCTCTGCACAGGTAAGATCTAGGAGCAGTTATTACTACAACCCATTCATCTATTGACAGTTAACTGACTAGTATAAACGTATAGAACTATTGTCACATGAAAAAGTAGGTCATATCACCCCCATGCTTCCTGTAGTGTATTATAGTCTGTTAGAATATAATACACTACAATGTGCGAACATTATACAACACTTTTTTTTTAAGTAAAATGTGCATCGATTTTCTTCCCCAGTCAGAGTTTGCTAACCTTAGGACTAATCACGGCAGAACTAGTAAGGGCTCAAATTCTGCCATTCTTGACTTAACAAATATGACCGACATGGAATTAAACTTTTTCTAGCAGTTTGGGAAAACCTGGCCTCTATTACAGCTTTAGAATAAAATATGGACATTTTCACTCACTTTTCAATTATGTAATAAAAAATGCTAATTTTACTCATCTTTTGGATGTGTCTTTCTTGACATTTTTCTAAACTGGTGTTTAAAGTGAAACTCTTTTGGTTCAAAAAGTGCTTTAAACTCCTGATAGGCCTGAGCCCTCATAAGTGGTGTTACAAATAGGGCAGAAAATGGGCAAGGCCTTTTTGGCTTTATTAGTACCGTCACTGGTCTAAACCTTCAGATCTGTTTTGTGATGTTTCAGACTCGTGTGGACTTCACCATATGCAACGGCATCTTCGTCATTCTGGCTGTGGACCTGCTCATGTTTGGATTCTTCAGCATATTCTTCTACTCCAGTGCGTTGCAGATTGTGTATGGCTGTCTAGGAGCTCTGCTCTATGCACTGGTAAATCACTGATCTAATCACAAGATTGTCATTTCGGACCATTTCTATTCGGCCGTTCATCATGACATGTTGACACAGGGATAAAAGCAGCTGTTACTTTAAAAGAAGAAAAACAACAAAAATGGAGATAGGAGGTTTTGTTCCGACCAGTTCCGACACGCTGGACTGGTTCTTCAATTACATTTCCAACAGTAAAGAAGGATGTGCCTCAAGGCTTTATGTTGGGACCACTTTGTTTCCTCCATAGTGCCTCATAAAGTACACACAATGGTGGATCCTGTTAATTGATTCTTAACTCAGATCCCAACAAGACAGGAATCTAGAGTATGTAGAACCAGATAGGAATCACAAGGAGTGAGAACAGGGTCCCTGTCCATCCCACTGTAAGGAACTAGATTAAGAGCAGGGCCTACACTATTTGGACAACAGTATTGGAACGCCTGACTATTTAAGAGGCATTTAAGGGACTATTACACCAACAGGGACTTTAATGACATTGCATACAAATAAACGGACCCGGAATATGGAGTTGGTCCACCTTTGCAGCAATTACAGCCTCCAATACTTTTGTCCATTTATTATACGTTGCAAAAATGGAGGTCCAAGTGCTTGTTTTAACTGTGTCATAATACCTTAAATAGTGAAATTACTTGTGATGTGTTAATTGTGACAGCCAGATTACATTATAATAGCCAGTTCAATTACGCGTGCATTAACTAGTTTAATGTAGTACATGCAATTACATGAGGATACAATTGTGTAGTTCCAGTAAATGCTGGTTAATGCATGTGCAATTACATATATGGCTGCCCAAGTTGAGACACTTTTGAGGCAAGAGGGCTACTGTGTGTTGTGTGACATGTGTTGCATATGTGGAAGGAAGTATAGGGTAAGGCTGGGAAAAGCCAGTCCTGCAACAGGACGTTACTTCATGCAAAACTTGCAGCAAAGACAAAATACCCTGAGCTTTACGTCAAGTATCGATCAGGCACTGCTATCCGAACACATCTCTCACCATCTGTCTCTCCACTTTCAACCATTGTGTCCTTGAGCAAGACACTTAACCCTCACTTGCTCCAGGGGGACTGTCCCCCTAACTCAATGATTGTAAGGCGCTCTTGATAAGAGCGTCAGCATGCCACCACTGGGTTCCTGCAAAAGACCCTTAATCCCAACTTGCTCCAGGGAGACTGTCCCCTGTAGTTAGGGAATGGAAGTCGGATAAAAGCGTTTGATAAATGTTGTTTTGTTGTTCTAGTTTTTCTTGCACTATGTGTGTTTTGTCCTGTCTGCACTTTTAGTCTTGTGGTGTTTCGGTTTCTATTCTTGTGTGGCACCATGGTTGTTTCATTTCAGTATGTACTGTGTATCTGGCTGAAATGACATTGAACCTACTTGACCTGACTTGACTTGCAGTTTCTGGCGGTGGACTGCCAGCTGGTGATGGGGCGGCAGAAGTACGCCCTGAATCCGGAGGAATACGTCTTTGGAGCTTTGATCATCTACTTGGACATCATCACCATCTTCCTCTACATCCTTATGATTCTCGGCGGCAGTTCCAACAACTAGCCCATGACCAGCTGTCCCTTCAGATGAGCCTTCAGACGTTTTTCCAGACAGTCCAAGAAAGGACCCGTGGTTCAACTTTGCTTCTGTAGTATATTAACTTCTCCTTAAGCATCACGGAAGACAATTCTGTCTTTCTTCCTTTGTATCTTTCCTTCCTAAATATCTTCTTTGTATCTAGTCTGCTTGTAGCTTCTTCTAAATATATGATAAATATTACAGCTGTCACAATTACTTGATTAACGAGAATGGAATAAAATGTACAATCCTGAATACTTTTCTGTCATCTTTGCTGTCAACTTGCAGTCTGAATTATGAATAGAATGATGTCCAGAAGGGGGAGCCGCTTACACTCTTTTCTGAGTTTTACTGAAAAGGAGGGACCTACAGTAATGAGATTTCTGTAAAAACTGAGCAATATTTCACCTAAAAAGTAACACTGGTTGACCTAAAATTTTAGTTTCAGTGAACTTCTAGTATAATGTTAAGAAGCGTATAACATAAATGAACTTAATTTTTTTTTAAGGTAGAAGGGTGTACAGTATGTTTATTTATATTAATATTTGTATATTGATGTTACACACAGCACATGTTATATATTTATTTTTATATTTACATGTTATATATTTAAAGGATACATTTACACTAGATTTACATGCATTCACACATTAAATGATAAATATTAAGTATTTATGTTGAGGGACTGATCAGAAGGCACATCTATAACCCCTGGTGGTCACCCGGGTTATAATATGTTCATTATAGACACAACATCAAAAATTACACCTGAACCAAAAGTGAGATTCTTTTTTTTCTTTTAATGAAAAAACATTTAACATCCATGTCCAAAAGTAAACAACAGCATCTTCAAAGATCCATCAATTAACACATTGAAAAGGAACCTGTTAGAGTTTCACCCACCATACATTCATGAGTTTATACAGTTGAGTACATGGAACTTCATACACACATTTTTCTGCAACGTTAGTCTAGCTGGCCTCACCACAGAGAGAGGACAGTTATATTGAGTGATGCGGGAGAGGGAGGACCACCCAGAGAGAGAGAAATAAGTTATATTAAGTGAAGTTGGAGAGGGAGGACCACCCTACCCCCCCAGAGATTCAGATCAGGTTTGGGTCGTTGATTAGTGAATATTTTGCAGGTGTGGGTCACAGATGGAAACACACTTTCTTTGGGTCTGGCTTTTTACAAGTTGCCACAAAGCAGCTTTACAGAGTCCAGGTTCGAGCCCCTAGTGAGTGAGCCAAAGGCGACAGAGGCGAGGAAAAACTCCCTCAGCTGGAGGAAGAAACCTTGGGAGGAACCAAGACTCAAAAGAGGAACCCGTCCCCCTTAGGTCGACCCAGAGAGAAAGGATCAAGAATCGTTATGAGGATAGATAACAAGAGAAGACCTTCATGAACAAGATTATAGACAGATAGGCCCTCTACGGCTAACAGAGTTGGTTTCACTACGTGTCCAGAGAGGTAAGTATTGGTGGAAGAGGAACCAAGAGTCTGTAGTACATTAACATCAGGATCAGGAGCAACAATCTCCGCCGGAGCTTGGGGAAGGGCCCGAGTGGAGCCGAAACCAGTCGAGGGCAATTTCCCACGGAGATCAGTCCAGCAAATGTGCAGCAGTTCCCCTTGGAGAAAACAGAGAAGAGAGTTAGTTCTGTTTAAATTCGCAGAGGATTATTTATATCTGTGAGGAGTGTAAGACTCTGGCATATCTAGCTAGAGCAGCCTAACTAGAAAGGGCAGAACCGAGGGGTATGATGGGCATCAGTTTTTTCTGTAGAGGTGTGTACTTACTTACACTTTCAACATCAACACAACATATAATTTGACTGAGATTGTTAAAATATTTTTCTACAACATCAGCTGGAGTTAATGTTTAGTCAGAATTTCATAATAGTACAACAAATATATTGTGTTTTGGATGACATGTCAGCAAAATAAATGCCCTTCCCGAACTAGAGAGAAGATTAAAAAAAAAACACAAAAATGACTGTTCTTACTCCAGTGTGCTCACAGCCTTGATGTGGTGCCTAAACTGAGCAATTTTTCATTTCGTTTCATTTTATAAAGTCTGTGTCGTTTCCAGATGTCTGTCTTGCAGTGTAGGTGTATTTGAGATGGGTTTAGTATTTGTG
>JBBIGA010108772.1:0-10704 GCA_037576975.1 Alestes dentex | reverse complement strand
GGGGAAATCTCATTGTGGGACTGGCTCGAAGTGGCTGTAATTCTGCACCAAGGCTGAATTTCAGAAAGAGACTTCAGTTAGGACCACTAAGACCTATATAAAAGCATAAAAAATCAGCATGTCATGTGACCTTTAAATGGGCTCCTCAGTGGTTCTTCAATAAAGGTTATTTATACACAACTGGTTATATACACACAAATGATCATGATGACTCAAAGAACCGTAAGAGTGCATAAATTGGACCATCTGTGCATTTTTTTCTCTGACCTGCTGTATGTGGTTCTTTGTGAAACCTTTTAAAAATAGTGTACAGCACTAGTAAATCATTATTGCCTGGAGTGGACTATCAAGCAGGGTTACTTTGAGAACCTCTGGCCTGACAGTCCTTTCAGAGGATGGTTCTTTTGTTTATGTAGAGAATTCCTCAGCTGATTCTTAATGGTTTATCGTGTGGGGGTCCGTCGGTCCACTTTCTCTCCTCGCACCTACAGAAGACCATACATCGCCCTGAAAGATTTGCAGAGTCAAGTGAAGTTTTGTGCATGTCTTTCATACAGCTGCTATAATGCACCAAAAATAGAAGCATGAGCACTTCCAGCTGTGGGACTGCAATGCTGTCGCTTTTTTTCCTCCCTGCGACTGCGGGAGCTCTGAGGGCGGATGGGAGGTAGGCATGGGGATAATGGACATGAGGTTTTTGCATTGCTCCTCATCACCAGATTCCACCACTTCTATTCGACAGCACTTTCAATTTTCTTTTATTGATTTTCTATTGATTCTTGTATTTCTTTTATTTCTTCCGTTATTTTCATCTATTTTATTCTGTGTTGTTTTATTTTGTATTCTGTTTCTGTAAAGCACACTGAATTACCTCTTGTGTATGATAATGTGCTATATAAAGAACTTGAACTTGAGTGCATTAACTGCTCCCGAACAGTCACTGTGCTTGTGTTCTAGGGGATATAGGGACCCCCAGTGCTGGACAGTGTAGTTCTCTGGAGTGATGGACCTGCTTTGGAATGAGATAGAGTTCCAGAATTGATCATCCAACATCAATACCACTGAGTTCAAGACCTCACAGCAATGTTCCAACATCTTCTCAGAACTGTTACTGATACAAACCCCCCTTTTAAGTGAAAGTGACCATTCTGTCATACGTGAACACAACACAGCATACAGGGAGAACAGCACAACATTCTTCTCAGTATTTAACCCATTCACCCAGTGAAGCAGTGGGCAACGAGGAACACAGCGCCCAGGGAGCAGTGTGTGGGGACAGTACCTTGCTCAAGGGTACCTCAGCGGTGCCACTAGCAGTCTTGGGAATCGAACCCACGGCGTCCTTATCGCATTGCAAACACCCTAACTACTAGGCTATTAGCTGCCCTATTAAAGGTACATTCTGACAAATTCTTCAAGAATGGATTTAGTTTTGGGCAAAAATCTTCTCAAACCAAGGTGAAACAATGTCTCAGGCATCAGGCAGCACATTCAGAACCATTTCAAATAATAACTTGCTGTAAGGGAGCTTTTAAAGGCAGATGTCTGGTTCAACCACCAAACCCACTCTGAATAACTTGTATGTCTATAATCATGTATGCGCACAGTAGGAGTCATGCAATAGTAATGTAATGTAACCTGCTTAAACAACAAACACACAGTTTGTTGCTGGAATGTATAGTGGTGGCAGTGTTGGCTGGTAAAGGTATCTTGTCGGCGCCTCAGTGCACTTATTAGCCAGGATACCTGTACAGACACAATAGGGGGAGGAACCGCTCCACCCCACATGTTTAATTTGCACTGTGGGGTGGTCTTAAAAACTTCCCCTCGGGTTTCAGGTTACAGCCCCTCGGCCTCGTCAGCCCTTCGGCCGCTGTGGTGCCCCCATTTTAAACATTGTGAATTCCCCCCCTTTTTTCTTTGTTTATGCGCCTCCCACCATGTCCATGAGCGGCCGATGCTGTTTCTTTCGTGTCTGAAACCCCAAGCCGTAAGGAATGTGCTGATAGCTTCAGTTGGTTTTTTTTTTAACTTCGTGGCCCTGTCTGAACTTTCCTGACCGAGTCATCTCTTAGCCATTCCAGCTCTCTCTCCCTCTCTCTCTCCCTCTCTCTCCCTCTCTCTTTCCCTCTCTCTCTCTTTCCCTCAGCCTCACTGTTTGGATGCCCTTGTCTCCATGGTGACAGTAAAAAACACAGATGTTTCCCGGACGTGGCCGGAGCATCGCAAGGCCGTAGCTCAAGACTAGACGTTAGCTTCTGCGTGTGAAGGACGCTAGCTCTGTACTGAAGCTAGTGTTGGTTATGGTACTTAGAGCTTTTATCCCCCCATGTTTGGGTGGTCCTCCATCTGAATAAGAAAAATATTTGGACAAAAGTCTTTGCTTTGTCTCCACACTGAAAGTGAGGCTGCGGAGTCCGACTGCTGTAACGAGGCTTGTAAATGTTTATCGTCTAGGTTCATTGGTTTCGTCTCTGGTTTGGGCCTTTTTTCTGTGCTGGGAAGCAGATTGTTTGGAATCTCTGCTTTGTTCCCCTTCGCTTGCAGAAAATCTGGAACTGCCCTTCCCTTCTTAGCCAGGGAGCTATCTCACTTCGAGTGGAGCTGAGAACTCCTGAATGCATGGAACTGACTGAGGAGTGCCAGGGAAGAAAAAAAGTGGCCGGCCGGACGCTGGGGTAGTGCGTTTGTTTCCATGAAGTAAACTAAAGTGCATCCGGTAGTGCAGGGTTAGGAATTGTCTGATTTTCCAATTTAGCTTATCCATTCTCCATTTCGATTCTAATGTGTAAAAATAAAGAGCCACTAGCCCTGGCTGACGATATTAGGCTCTTAGGGTGTATTCACAATATTCACAAGTATTCACCCCCGAAGTCCGAACACAGTGCAGTGCACGCTCATGGAGCAGAGAATCACTGAGGAATGTGGCAAAGAGCTGAAAAACTTGGGAGTTCAGTGTCTGAAGGTACAGGATGCACTCCATAAATTTGGCATCCGACTGTACAAAAAGGATAAAGCAATGAGAGATATGATGACACAAGCGAGCTAGGGTTCAAAACATTCATCACAATGTGAGGGCGGGCCAGTGGGGGGAAAGGGGAGGGAGCACAATAGTCCTTGGGTAAGGTACAAGGTAACTGACCTAGTCTGAGTACAGCCCTAAGACTGCAAGACGTCAAACAGTGGCCAGTTTTTCAGATGGACACCTTGCTGCCAATCTGATGTTAGCCATGCATGCTTGCTTGTTGCAGATAGGTAGCCTTTGTTTGCAATAATAAAGGGTTTTTGCATTTAGGAACCCATAAACAAAACAAAGTTTTTTGGACTTCAAACCAAGTTTCAGTTCCCCACCCTACGGCTGTCAGTGTGTACAGGTTTTTGAACAATATCCAGTTTACAACTTTATCCAAAATGTAGCTGACCAGCCTAGACTTAGGGGCATCTAATGCTTGTCCTTTATTTTTAGCTCTGGAGCTACAAAGCTAATGAAACTAACAATTGACGCGTTCACTCTCCAGTATACATGGCGCTAACTGCTTCAAATCAAGTCGAGTTGTGGAGCAATTTCCAATCTCTAGTGGTTTCTAACACCATCACACAAAAGCACGGCACACAGTAACCACAATGAATCTTTGCCCATTTTTATAAATAGCAAATCATTCACAGTGGTGGTAAATGGAACCAGGCGTCTGCCTCTAAAAGCTCCTTAACAGAAAAGGATAACATGAAATGGTTCTGAATGCACTGCCTGACACCCGAGATATTGGTTTACCAGAGTTTTGAGAAGCTTTTGTACCTAGAACTAAACCCATTCATGGTGGAGGGATACATGCAGGACATCATGAGGCACAATAGATATTTGGTTCAGATATACTACTTTATTATCATCAACATTCCATGTATACACTCAGAAGACACATGTAGCTTCACTGGTGAGCTGGAGAGACAATAAAATGGCTGTAGTTGTGCTGGCTCGCTTCACTGCCAGTGCAGAGAGATCCAGGACTTCACACACAGGCGAGTGTGTGATGATTGCGGTATACGGTTTGCATGACGCTAATTTCTGGGGTATGGCCTTATGTTACTTAGCGACGTTAGCCTTGCATCAGAAGGCCTGGTGTCAAGATGTCTTGGCTGATTGACTTGCACGAAGAGCGGAAATGATGTCCATTTGTTTTCTTGCCAAAGTGTTTCCTTTAAGCGAGCGAGACTGCAGCCTATAGGCCAGCGTTCCATAAAACAGGTTCTTACAGCTTGTAAACACACACAGGCTCTACAGGCTGGGCCTTGATGCTAACGTGGCAACTTCCTTTGCCCCCTCCCACCCCTTCTGTCCCGCTACGACCCTCCTCCCTCACCTCCGTTTCCCCTCCCTCTCCCCTCTCCCAGCGCCAGACCGCCGGGGCCTTGTGGGTGATATGTGTGGCAACCCCCCCCCCCCCACGCCCCACCCCACCCAACCCCACCCGCCCACCCTTGCCTGGCTAAGCTGACTCTTCTAGAGACAAGCTCCTCCATATGTGGAGCTTTCAGACATGCCCTGCCTGTGGCTGGAGCTCCAGCTTTGAGGCTTTTCGCCCACAGTAGGTCCGATCCAGAACTGAGCTCTTTTTATTCGTGCAGCTGAGTTTAATGTTCGCATATAGCCTGCATCATATATTCCTGCTATAGTTGTGAAATAAATGCATGGACTAAAGACTAAGGTAGCTTGAGTAACGAGAGTGTATTTCTTTAATGTGTCATTTTTGATAACCCGTCAACCTTGGATCAAGGGAGATGGACTGAATAAACCAGTTTTATAATGGAAGTCACTGGTAGTTGATTAGAGCTGTCAACAAACATTTGAGGAGCCTAAGCTTTGCCTGTCCACCCCTGGGGCCCAAGTTTTTTCTTCTTTTTTTCTGCTGTCTGTGAGAAAACAACCACAGACTGCTGGAGGAATGTAAGCTTACACACATACACACACACACACACACACACACACACACACACACACACACACATACACACACTTTTGGTGCTAAAATATGCTTGTCAAACCATCTTATCTTTGTCATATTGAGTAGATTAAATGAAAGAAATGGAGACAAATGCTTTACTGCCATGGGCTGGAAAGTGCCTAAAGATACAAGGTGCCTAGATATTCAGTGTTCAGCACCACCAGTATACTGCTCACTGCCTGATCATCTGGAATCATCTGCACCTGTTTCTTCACTGGTCCAGGACTTAAGACTTTGTTATGTTTGAATGATTCATATGTATGTAACTGTGTGGCTTAAACAAAAAACATTTCTCTGAAACTGGCCTGGTTTAGGGAAAATCCATCAAGAACATTGGAGAAATGTTTCTCAACACTACATTAAAAATACAAGACAGTCTTATTCTTTGGAAGCAAAATATGAAGAAAAGAGGAGTGACTCAATACTTCTGCACAGCACTGTATACGTAAGTATAACACACACACACAGACAAACATGTGCACACACAGAAACATACACACACAGAGACACAAACAGTGGGGATCTGGTGGAATGTATCAATATCCTTGGGGACAGTCAACAGCTGATGTGTCTGTCTCTCTTCTTAGCAACAGCCGTTACATTCACATTGATTTCCAGCGTGAAGAACTAAGGCCGCCAGTGAAGCCTCTGGTTTGTCTGATGCCGTTTGAGTCATATAATGACTGTTAGCAACATTAACTTTTGTGATTGTAGGGTTCCTTTAACCTAAACTGAAACTATTAAACTAAACAAGGTGAAACAATAAACAAGAAGGGTTATGAAATGTTAAATAAACATTAGTGTAATCCAGCAGTTCCTGTCTGCATCAGCAAATTGGGCTGAGAGTGGGAGGAGGAGATGGGGGAGGGGGGCATGTAGAGAAAGAATATGGAGGTACCTCTTAATGCAGAACAGATGATGGTCATTGCATTAAAGCCCGCAGAGGAAGTGTCAATCAAATTCCAGTGCACACCACACCATGAAAAGAAAATAAAAACTCAAGAGGAGTGGCTGAAAGAATGCTGCGTGTAATACAAAAAAATAAAACAGCCAAATACGCTCAAAGGGGTATATTGGTTTGTTTTGGTTCATTCCAAAGCTTACAAGAATAGACAACAAATTTTGTTGCATACTTGCACATTTTTGTGGACCATGAGAATTCTAAGCAACACATGTGGTCGACCAGCCAAGACATGTTTGGGGTCTTAAGACATGTCTCAAGACATGTCTGGATCTACAGAACCATGCCTTAATCATTGCACGCTTTCCCCACATCACGTCGGATTGTTTATTAATCTCGAATAGACTTGAAGATCGGTCAAAGCCGGGAGAATGAGAACAGGTTAGGAGTTCATGCAGGGGTTAGCAATAATGAAGCTCATTTTAAACCATGACAGAAGTTCTTGAAGGATTGTTTGTGCTGGCAGAATGCTCCAAGATCATTTGGGCGGTTGACAGCGCTGTTTGTGGACGTTTGGTGTCCTGCAGCCAGAAGTGCACTTTTAAAACCACTGAAAATCAGCACAGAACAAAGAACTCACTCTGTGGCTTTAGTTTAAAAAGTCGAGTCTTCCAGTAAACCATTTTATAATCTATTAAACCAGTCTGTTTTCCTCTATACTAGTCTATATTCCACGAAAACAGTCTAACATCTAGTCAAATATCCAATTAAACCAGTCTAAATTCCCCTAAACCAGTCTCATATTCAAATAACCTGCACACATATCCAATTAAACCAGTTTCATATCCAAGTAATCTAGTCGTATATCCAATAAAGTCTATATTCCACTAAACTGTCCTTGCCAGTCCATATTTCACTAGTCTATATACCATTAAACCAGTCTATATTCCATTACAGAAGTTTCACATTCCATTAACCAATCACATACCCAAATAAAACAAGTGTATATCCATTAAACAGACACTTTTATCCAAAGTGACTTCCATTCCCTAACTGCAGGGGGCAGTCTCCCTGGAGCAACTAGGGATTAAGGGTCTTGCTCAATAACTCACTGGTGGTATGCTGAAGGTAGGATTCAAACCTATGATCTCTTGGTCTAGCGACAAGTATCCTACCCCATAGGCCACCACCACCCCTACACCAGTCTCACATTATACTAGACCTGTTACCTATCCAATTGAACTAGCCTCATTCCACTAAATGTGTTTATATACCACTATACTGCTCTCATTTCCAGTTAAACCTGTCTGCTATCCCACGAAACCAGTCTCATATCCCACTAAACCACTGCTGCGCTGCATCATCACGCTGCACCTCATCAGGTGAGGGAAGGATTGCAGTAATCCGACACCTAGCCGTCTCTGGCAGGAACATCCATTACCGGATTAGTCACTTAGTCACATATTATAATAAGCGGCCAGTCCAGACAGCGGCAGCATCTCGGCTAGTAAACAACCATCAGAGACCCAGCAATCAGCTTCCAGAGAGAAGCTTCTTATGGGATGGGAGGGAAGGAGGGAGAGAGAGGGAGGGAGAGAGAGGGAGGGAAAGAGAGAGAGAGAGCGAGAGAGGGAAGGGGGGAGGGAGAGAGAGTTATTTGGCTGTCAGATTTGCTCGGCTTGTGGGGGGCTCAGACAGGGCCCTCTGAGCCAAAGTCCATGCGTCCAATGTCCTGTACTACACTCCACCAGCTGCTTCCTCATTCTTCTAAGCCTCAGCTGGCAGAGAATGTGTGTCACCGGGTCCACAAGTGGCCATTGTTGGAAACGTAGGCCGATAAAGTGGGTAAGCAGGAGCATGAGGAAATGAATGACCTCACCTCAGTTGAGTAACTTGACCCGCCACAATCGGGTTCACGCATTCCTGGACAGATTTATTAGCACTCTAATGCAAATCATTCTGTTTATTGTATTGTTTCTGTCATCCCTTGCACTTTGCTCAGTGCTGCTAACTGTATACTGTGCAATAATTTACATTTACGGCATTTAGCAGACACTTTTTATCCATAGTGACTTCCATTCCCTAACTACAGGGGGCAGTCTTCCTGGAGCAACTCGGGGTTAAGGGTGTTGCTCAGGAACCCAGTGGTGGCAGTGCTGAAGGTAGGATTCGAACCCATGACCTTTTGGTCCAGAGGTGTCTATTTGTTGTGTTGTCTGTGTTGCTTCTGTCGTAACCTACACTCTGAATTGGGCTGTGAAGCAATGGAGCGGAAGATGATCCAGACATGATGCAGAATTAATCATTTAACACAAGTACCTAATCTCACTAATGCCTTTGTTAGGGTGACCAGATTTGGGATTGTGAAAACGAGGACATCTAAGCGCTGGACTGGTGCTGTCCCCACACACCTCTCCCCGGGTGGTGCGTCGCTGGCCTCCCACTGCTTCTCTTGGTGAATGGGTCAAATACAGAGAAAGAATTTCACATAGTTTATTTATGCTGTGCTGTTGAGCGTTCACATGTGACTATAAGGGGCCACTTTCCATCATAGAGTCAGACTTGGGCACCACTATTCAGCTGACTGCTGATGTAACCCAGGTGAGTGTGTTCATCCTCAAGGTCCCCACTATTTATCCCAGAAGCTCATCCTCATCCTTTCCTGCCATCAGGTTATTACGCCCACATGCCTCCTGTTTGGAGCCACCGTCCAGCTCCTGAGAGGATTGGTCGTTATCTTTTCCGGCTGGTTGCCGAGAGCGGCATAGTTTACCTACAAGACTCAGCCATCCTCACTCGTTCTCTCTTTGTGTCTCTGTCTCTCTTTCTTGTTCTCTCTCTCTCTCTCTCTCTCTCTCTCTCTCTCCCTCTCTGTGTCTCTCCCCCCAGCACTTACTCATCAACAGCTGTGACCTCAAAACCGTTTGTTTTTTTTTTTTTGCTCCTCATGCTCGGAAGAGCCAGCCTTTTTCCTGTAAATCTGCCCAGACATGATGGAGACGGCCACACGGAGGGACAGCAGCTCCGTACCTGGCGGAAGTAAAGGCGTACAGGAGCTCGCCGTGCCCCCCTGACCCTACAACTGCTAGGCTTTACCGCCCCGAGCCTTCAGGCCCACAAATGTGCCCTGCACTAATGAAGCAGCAGCGCTGGCTAGCGCCCTTCACACAAATGCAGAAGCTTTTGAAGAGCGTGGGCGGCAGAGGATGGTCAAACTTTCCAGAGAGGAAACTGAGCAATTCAGCCAGAAGGCCTGGAGAGGGGCTTTTTCTTTTTATTAGCTGCCCCGGCCTGCTAACTTATTGAATCATCTTCGCTTCCACAGCACCTCTGTTCACTGACCACACAGTGACAACGTCACTGATGCTTTTAATAACTGTTGATATATTATTCATAGACACTAAAGGGAAATGTAATGTGTTTTTTGGGGTACAAGGTCAGTTAATATATTTTTTTAGATTTTATGAATCATTTCTGAAAGATATCTTTTTATAGTCATTTCCCTCTACGCCATCTGCCTCAGGACATCCTGAAACAAAATAGGAGGCATTCTGGAAACTGTTTCTATTAGAAATTAAATCTGGGAATGAATATTATTAGAACTTCGCTCTCTAATTTAGTCGCTCTGGATAAATGCGTAATTTTATTAGAACTTCATTTTGGAGGATGATTTTACTAGAATTTAATTCTGGACATTAATTTTATTAGAACATCATTACTGATGTTAATTTTATTAGAACATCATTTTGGATGTTAATTGTATTAGAGCTTCATTTTGGAGGATGATTTTATTAGAATTTAATTCTGGACATTAATGTTATTAGAACATCAGTTTTTTAGAACTTTATACTAGATATTAATTTAATTAGAGTGTCCGCCTGGGTGTTAATTTTATCAGAGCGTCATTCTCTATATTAATTTTATTAGAACCTCATTAGGGGTGTTAATTGTTATTAGAACTTCATTGTGGAGATTCATTTTACTAGAATATCATTCTGGATGTTAATTTGATTAGAACCTCCTTCCGAATTTAGAACTACATGCTGAAAATTAATTTTATTAGAACTTCAGTCTGAATATTAATTTTAGTATCATTTTTATTTTACACTGTATCATTAAGTAGTTGAGACAGTCGTAGAGTGCAACATCACGTTAGCATTTTATTTCTAGTTGTGGAGCAGAAAGGCCCTCGTTTCATTGCTGGGATGACGGATGTTGGAGGGAGGCGCAGAAAGAGGAGTGTTTAAAGTCTCTTTGGCCCGGGTGTCTTGTAAAAGCACATTATTCACAGGAAGTGATTTACTTTAATAAAGATTATAATCTATTCCACATTCGTCTCTGGACCGGTCATCTGCACATCACACACACTTTTGGAGAGAGGAGGAACGAGAGACACAGCGGTGCCAGGATTAGCTTTTAAAAGGATGACTCAGCAAGTACGACACAAGCACAACTCCACAGGTTCTTCTGGCAGGTTAAAAGTGTTATTATCCATCTCTTTGGTGTGGAAAAGTAGAAACATGCACTAAATGGACAAAAGTTTTAGGACGCCTGACCATTACACCAACAGAGACTTTGACAATGACATTGCATTCAAATACATAGACTTTAATACGGAGTTGACCCCCCTTTGCAGCTATAACAGCTTCCACTCTTCTCTGAACGCTTTCCACAAGATTTTGGAGTTTCTGCGGGAATTTGTGCTCATTCATTCTGTAGAACATTTATGAGGTCAGGCACTGATGTTGGATGAGAAGGTCTGGCTCACAATCTCTGTTCCAGTTCATCCCAAAGGTGCTGGAT
>JBBIGA010108700.1:0-10705 GCA_037576975.1 Alestes dentex | reverse complement strand
TTTCCACGTTTGGCCCACGAGCCAGTTTATGTTGTTTTGTTTCTGTTCTTAAAATAAAAGTTATTGAGCACCATGTCCGGCTGTCCCCGAGCCTCAGTTCTCGTGCTCCCGCCTGGGCGAGGCATTGCGCCAGGGCGCCGCGCTGTGCCAGAGCGTGGCACCCCCGGCCTTCTGACAGAAAGAAAAAAGAAAAAAAGGAAGAACAAAAAGAAAAACAAACCCCACAGCAACAGCATTTACTAGAACAAGCACCAGATACAGTAAAAAATACACACCTAAGACAAAGCTACAGACTTCGACAAAATATTAACCTTGGAGTGAAATAAACAAATAGCATACATTTCAACTCTTAAAAAGATAAGTGAGGAAGGGGCCCCAAATTTTATCAATTTTTTACAAGCGTCAATCTTAGAAAATCAAATCTTTTCAAGCTTGAGAGCAGCAACCATTTCAGCCAGCCATCTATGAAAAGTGGGTGGTAAAGCGGATTTCCAATGCATCAAAATCACCCTTTTAGCAACCACCATACCAAACATAAGAGACAATTGCTGAGAATGTGTCAAACTTAGTGCATGGTCTGAACATCCAAATAAAGCTAATTCAATATCTGGACTGATATCTTCTCCAAGGACATTTGAAAACCACTGAAAAATATTCTTCCAAAACTCAGAAATGTCAGGACAGAACCATAAAGTATGAGCATGCGTCCCATCCGAGCCCCTACATCTATCACATAGTGGGGAAACTGAAGGGTAAATTTTATTGAGTTTAGATTTAGTGTAATGTAACCTATGCATCACTTTAAACTGTATAAGTTGTAATCTTGCATTAATAGAGCAGGAATGGATTCTTTTCAGTCCTTCCTCCCAAATCCCCTTTGAGATACTGAGTCCAGTATCATTTTCCCAAGCTGTTTTAAGGTGATCTGAAGACACTGCAGAATGGGAGATAAACACAGAAACGAACTGTGTCACCAAATGTTTAGCCATGGGAGATTGTCCCAAAAACGTATACAAAACATGGTCTTGCGGTAGTTCCTGAAACTCAATAAAATAAATTTTAATAAAATGACGCACCTGTAGATATCGAAAAAATTGTGACTGGGAAAGATCGAAAAGTTTATATAAATGTTCAAAAGTGGCAAATTTTCCGTCTATATAAAAGTCCTTAACTGTGGCCAATCCTTTGCCTCTCCACAGTGAGAATATCTTGTCTGACTTACCAGGCAAAAAATTATTATTATCACAAATAGGCAGGTGTACTGAGGGACATGTAATATTCAAAGCAGTCTTAATTTGATTCAGAATTCTAATGGAGTTGAGCACAACAAAGTTTTTACATTGTGACATTTTTAACGATGCAGTTTTAGAGAAAAGAATAGTGGCTAAGGAGCTATCCACAATGTATATATATACAGCCACTTGGGTATCGAGTCTGTCAACCTGTCAGCAACTTGATCACTCATCTGCCAGAACATCATAGCTCTGGCATTACTGGCCCAGTAGTAATAACGGAACACTGGAAGTGCTAGACCACCTGACTCTTTCGGCTTATGCAAATGGGCCTTAGAAATTCTATGTGCTTTGTATCCCCAAATGAATGGAAATATAACAAAATCTATTTGTTTAAAAAAAGAATGTGGTAGATACACAGGCAAATTCTGAAAGAGAGGCAAAGAGACCATTTTGATGGGACTGACCCGACCGATTAAAGATAACGGAAGGACCCCCCATTTCTCTATGGATAATTTTAACTTATTAATAGCTTCTGTGAAGTTTAAGCTAAAAAACTGTTTACAGTGTTTAGGAATGACTAACCCAAGATAAGTAAAGTGATCCTCTGCAATTCTAAAAGGTAATGACCTCAGGAACTGACCATCCAGTCCCTCACCCAAAGGCATGAATACACTTTTCTCCCAGTTGACAGAGTAACCTGAGAAAGAGCCAAAGACCTCAAGGGATTCCATTAAAAATGGCAAAGAAGAAGAAGGATCATCTAAATATAGAAGCAAATCATCCGCATATAAAGACACCTTAACCTCCGAATGACCACATGTAATACCCCTTATCTCAGAGTGATTACGAAGATGTATAGCAAGGGGTTCTAGACCTAAATCAAATAACAATGGGCTTAAACAGCATCCCTGTCGTGTGCCATGCTGAAGAGGAAAAAAGGCAGAGTTATCCGAATTAGTAAGTATTGCAGATTTAGGGAAAGAATAGAGCATTTTATCAATAGTTTAAAATTCTCACAAAAACCAAATCTATCTAACACAGAAAACATATAACTATATTCAATCCGATCGAAAGCCTTTTCAGCGTCTATAGAAAGAACAGCTGCCCTAGAATTCTTATTCTGATTATTGTACAAAATATTTAAGAGTCGACGTGAATTAAAAATGAAAATCTTCCTGGGATAAGGCACGTTTGATCTGAATGAATTAAAGAAGCCACATGTTTGTTCAAACGAGCAGCCAAAATCTTGGCAATCACTTTTTGATCAAAGTTAAGAAGACCTATAGGCCTACAACTAGAGGGCTCAGTAATATCTCTGTCTTTTTTCTTCAGAACGCATATATGTGCCTCATACAAAGAATCTGGAAATTTTTCCTTCTCAATCGAATGGTTTATCATTCTAAGCATCAAGGGGGCAATTGCATTTGCATTAGCCTTATAAAATTCCACATTGAACCCATCAGGGCCTGTGGCTTTCCCATTTGAGAAGGAATTTATCGCCTCTAAAATTTCACAAAGAGAGATCGGTTCCTCTAATTCCTCCCTAGCATTTTCATTAAGTTTAGGAAAGTCTACCGCATCAAGCAATTGGCACCCTGTCTCATTCAGCTCTAAACAATTGGAAGAATAAAGATGTTCATAAAATTCAGCAAAACGATTATTAATTTCTTTAGGATGAGTTAACAAAGTTTCATTCTGAGATTTAATCTGATGTATCGCTCGACTAGCTTGCACATCTCTTAATTGCCTGGCAAGAAGCTTATCTGCCTTATCTCCCAGTTCGAACTGTTTCTGTTTAAGTTTAATTAACAAGTTAGAAACCTGATCATTCAAAATAGAGTTATATTTATATTTCAATTTGAGAATAGCATTAAGGTCAGTCTGAGATTTAGATACATTAAATAATTGTTCTAAAGACGGCAATATAGACGTTTGCGCAGACAAACGTCTGCGCTTCTCCCTCCCCACCATGGATTCATATGCAATAATGTGGCCCCTTAGCACTACCTTACAGGTTTCCCAAAGACATGAGTCTGAAACGCCCCCCCTTGTCATTGGTCTTCACAAACTGGTCTAAACATTCAGTTATGTAAGATTGAAATTGTTTATCCGTTAATAATTGAGGATTAAAACGCCAGCAATACTGTGCTTTTGTAAGCGAAATTTTCAGACCTATGAAAATGGGGAAATGATCGGAGATGAGAATATTATGATATCTAGAATAGGTAACCCCTGAATGACTTTCGAGTCAATGATAAAGTAGTCAATACGTGTATACGATTTATGAACACAAGAAAAAAAAGAATAATCACGAGCAGTTGGATTAAGTAATCTCTATATGTCCACCAGATTCATGGATTTTATTAAATTATTTAGAACACCTACACACTGTATAGAAGGGGGAATTTGTGAAGATTGACAATCCAAATAAGGATCCAGATAGCAATTAAAGTCTCCCCCGATTATTAAGTTAGTTGAGTTTGTGTCTGGAATAAGTGTCACGGCTCTGGCCGGCCACCAGGAGGGGTGCGATGGAATCGGGACCCATGCCGCAGCTGTCCCTGCTATCCGGTCTTCCGCCACGAGGGGTCGCGGCGAACCCAGCGCTGATGGCCGTTCCAGCCCCGGTCCACGTGAGGGCGCTGCCCTCGCTTCTCCCCTTCATGTTCCCCAGTCTGTTTCGTCCCGTCTTGTCTGCCCTGTCTAGGCTTCCTAGTGTGTCTGTGTGGTTTGGGACACCCCCCGTTGATCTCTTTCACCTGGCCCTCGTTTTCCCGTGTCTGCACCTGTTCCTCGTTTCCCCTCCTTATTTATACTTCAGTCTGCCCCAACCTCTTTGAGTTTGTATTTGTCTTCTTTCTCGTCTCACGTTTTCCTGCCCTGTCTAGCCTCGTCCACGTTTTCCTGCCCTGTGTCTCCCCGTCCACGTTTTGTGTTCTGCTTCGTCCCTGTCTTCAGTCTGGTTTGTGTTTCACGTTCTGTCTCGTCTCATGTTTAATCTTGTTTTCTGTTCTCAGGTTCGAGTCCCCCACGTTTTTCCTGAAGGGGTGGCGCGACCTCGCACCCCAGCCTCGTCCACGTTCCTGGCCGTGTGGAGTCCTCGGGACTCAAGCCAGCGCCCTGTGTTTTTGTTTTTTCTTTGTTCATTTGGGGGGCCGAGCTTGAGTGTCTCGTCCTGTTTTGTGTTTCCATTAAATATTATTTATTCCCACTGCTGAGTGCGTCCACCCCTTACCTCTTCCTTCCTCTCCCCCGTGACAATAAGCCTGAATAATTTCGAAAAAAACCATTCGAAAAAAACCGGTATCATCTATATTTGGACCATATACATTAACACACGTAATCGGGAAATTATTAAGAAATCCAGACACAATAATATATCTTCCCACTGGGTCAGGTACCACAGAGTGCATTCGGAAAGGAATAGATTTTTTAAAAAGTATAGCCACACATCTAGCCTTAAAGGAAAAAGTGGCTTGATAAACTTGTGAAATCCAATTTGCCCTCAGCTGCAATTGTTCATTGGGTCTAATATGGGTTTCCTGAAGGAAAATAATATTGGCCGACAACGACTTTAAATGTGTAAACACTTTTCCCCTCTTAATTGGGTGCCCCATTCCTCTCACATTCCAACTAACAAATGTAATATTCACTCCGGCATTGTTATAACTATTAGTAGTAATGCAACTCATACAGCATCATCAGAAACAAAGTCAGTAGTTTTCATAGCATAAATAAACCTTATCTGGTGCAACAAAGGACAAGAAAAAAAAACATGAACTCCCCACAGCTGCCCCAGGAACTATGGCAGCAAGTATCCCCCATCTTCGCGGAGACAACAAAAGTGCAGAATAGGATCAGGCTTACCTTACCTCGACAGAATAGCAAGAACACAGGAAAAAACCTGCTAGACGTACAAAAAAAACAAAAACAAAGACTTTTGATCCTCTCCGTGCACATATTCTCTGAATCACGTACCACATTGAAAAATAAACAAAAAGTCCACTTCTGTTAATCGAGGTAAATACTCAGACCAAGCTGAGTTAAGCCATACGTAGAGTCTATGCTGAATCCTTCGGCAAATTATCCACGAACTTCTTTGCATCCACTGGAGATTGGACAACTCCCGACCATTATGATGCAGCATCAATTTTGCTGGAAAAGGCAAGTTCCATTTCAACCCGATCTCTCGTAGAGCTTTCGTGACTGAGCTGAAGGCACGTCGCCGTGCGGCTACCTCCGGAGTATAATCAGGGAAGATGTAAATCCGCTTTCCTTTTATGGTTCAGAGGAAACTTTTCCCTGCTCAAACGAAGGATTAAATCCTTGTCCCGATCATTGTGGATCCGTGCGATAATGGTGCGAGGTCTCTGGCCTTCAGATGGCTTGGGTAGCAGTGCCCGATGTGCACGATCAATTTTCACTGGTTTGGGGAAGTTGTCTCGGCCGAAAAGTTCCGTAATCAGGTCCGAAATGAACACCGAAGGGCGTCCCCGCTCTTCTCCTTCCGTTATTCCCACAAATTTAAGATTCAGCCTGCGAGAGCGACCCTCCATCATTCAGTTTGGCCCAGAGAGATTTGTTTTCTGCACGCAAATCCTCACACACTTTTTCCACCTCTCCTAGCCCATTCAGGGCACCTTCTATTACCACAATTTTTTGTTTGACGCCAGCCTGTTCTGACTGCAAGTTAATCCAGCATGGCATCTAGCTCATCCAAGCGGCCACTTAGAGCTGTCATCTTGTCCTCAATTAACTTCTTAAACTCATCTCCTTGGGAACCTATTGCAGCCAGTATCGTGTTCATATTACCTTGTGATACAGAGTCACTTGAATTGTCGTCCTCCTTCATAGCTGCAACGGCTTTTGAAGATTTTTTCGACGCCATTTTCAGACACAGAGTGAGTTAACAATACTATAAAAATCTTCCTCAAGGACCTTATTTACCACAAGAACTTCAAAACAGCAAAAACACTGTAGCGTTCAGAAAGTCATTATGGACCCTGAAATGAGTTGATGGTACTTTAGTGGTGAAAAAATTCTAATTAAAGCATCAGCAGAGAGGAGCTCAGAAAAAAGCGACTACTCCATGATCTGCTCGCGTGCGTAAAAATGCACATTCGTAAAAGCTACATTTTTGTCATTTGTGCCTTTAAACACACATTATGACATATAAAAGCATGCCTGAAATTTACTCGAAGGCCTTCAACGTCTCTCCCTGTCCAACCCAATCTCACGACTTTTCGTGCAGCCATCACGATATACAGTACAATGTAATCAAAATACGTGCTGCAATCACGCTTTAGGGCTTTTTTCATGCATTGACAACGCTTCACTTTTTCGTGCTAGGACAACGCTTCACTACCCCTTGTATTTTAATGCGCACTGCGTAACATCACCAGTATCTGCGCTAACTGGTGACTGTTGGGGTTAGGGTAGGGTTTAGGGTTAAGGTTAGGGTTAGGGTTAGGGACAGGGTTAGGGACTTTCCCCATCTCACGGCATTTCAACCTGTTTCAACTGCTTTGCAAACAAAAACGATAAGGAATCAACTCATTATTTTTCTCCTACTGTCCCTCAGTCACCAGTTAGCACTGATACTGGCGATGTTACGCGGTGCGCATTAAATGTTATGGTAATGACGCGTTGTCCTAGCACAAAAAAGTGAAGCGTTGTCCTAGCATGAAAAAATTCCCTAAAGCGCGATCGCAGCACGTATTTTGATTACACTGTATATCGTGATGGCTGCACGAAAACTCGTGAGACCGGGCTCCCCTGTATATCACTATCAGGATGGTCAGTGCTGCTGTTCACTGTCCTCACCACTAGAGGAACTCTGGAGCTATGAACTGAATTAATGAAGAGTTTCTGTTTTGGCACTTTTTCAGGACTGAGATTTTCAAGACTTTGTGAAGTATTGCATTACACGGTGCACTGAGAGTTTCCTTGTTATTTCTATTTTTGTTTTTTTTTTGGTTTTTAATTTTTGCTCAGTTTCCTGTTTATGTGCCTGAATCTGTCTGCCTCTCATCAACTTAGATCTGTGATTCTGCTTGTCTGCTGGTGCTTGACCATGATCTGTTAACTTCACAAGTAACTGCAAGTAGTTTTATCTGCAATGGGTCCGAAATGCATTTCTCATGCATTTTTATGCCTCTCTTCAAAATGACCCCCAGACTAAGACCAAGAACTAAAGGATAAATTAAAGGATAAGCATAAATATTTCAAAGCCATTTCTAACTTCTCCAAATCCTTAAGATTAAAACAAGATGCCTTTAAGACATGATTAGCTACACTGTTGCTTTTAGTTTGCTAACTAGGTGCTCGGACCTGGGGCCTTATTTATCAAGCGTGCCTAATCACAGATCTGTGCGTAAAGGGTGTGTACAATCATTTCTGCGCAAAGTGTGGAATTTATGAACTTGTACTTGTGCTAAGAAATGTGCGTAAATATAAGCACACCTCTGACCATGTGTACGCACAACACCGGGTGGTAGAATTGCGAAACTGCATGTTCAAACCTCGCAACAATGTGACCATCTGTTTTGAATGTCATTTGATTCATAATTATTAATGTATTAATTGGCAAAATTAGCATAATTGATGCGCATATAAAAGCATACATGGGACATGTGTTCCAAAAGTTAACAAGGCTCATCTAGCACTGCTTGAAGATTTAGCAAACCGTGCGCACCGCAGGGAACGAGTATTCAGCGAGCACGCTGGTTTGTTTGCCGAAAGTACAGAATGGCTTCTGAGTAGGTAGCGCTTTCCGAGACAAATATTGCTTGATTTGTGTCTTGATTTGGGACCTATGCCACAGCGTGAAACAAAACGCACAAAAGCCATACCTGTTCATATCCAGGTAGCCTACTGTCCACCCTGGGATTTTTGGCTACCGGCATGTACCAGCGTGAGGTTGCCGATAGATCCAGCATTTCTGCCAGCAGTGAGCAAGATTCTGCCAGCAGTGTTGGATGCACTAATCTCCCTGGTCCCAAACTACATTCAGTTTCCTCACACAAGTCCGGCACAAGTGGAAGTTATGCAGGGATTTCATGCCAAATCTGAATTTCCTAATGTTATAGGAGCAGTAGACTGCACCCACATAGCGATAAAAGCACCAGGGTTTCATTCCCAGCTTCTACTTCCGTAACAAACACTTCAGTCTCCGTTTTAGAAAAGTTTCTTTTCTTTGCTCGCTTCCATTATTCCAGCAAGAAATGTTTACAATATCCACACAGTTATTGTACTTCTGAACTGCTGACATTCTGCACACACCAGCATATACTCACCACAACTACACAACACAAGACCACAAGTGCAGAAAGGACAAAAAAAAGAGTGCAAGAAAAAAAACACGAGCAACAAAACAATCAGTTGATGTTTCATGATATTTAATGCAGTTGACAATAGCTACAGTCTGAATGAATACAGTATTATGTACCGCGACACCATGCGTTGGGACTGTAAACAGATATGGACAATGCTGACTTTCAGTGTTAAAACACAGTAGTGATCTTCATTTACAGGTGGAAAGGGTAGTGTGGAGAAGAGTCTTAGGTGCTCTGTGCGAGGTGCGGTACTCAGTGGGGAGTGGAGGTGTAGTGGGAACTGGTGCCCTGAGGGATTCTCCAGGCTGGAATCTGGACAAAAGCAAGGAAATACAAACAGCACAATTATTCAAACTTTTCCCTTACCCTCCCTTAGGAGCCCTCCTTTTTGAGGATGATCACAGATTTGGCACAGGACTGGCTGGTTACTTTAGCTCTTCCCACGTCATCACAAAGAGAAATCTAGCCAATATGATAAAAATATTGTATCATTTTACCAACCATTTGGACACAACTCACCCCCAACAATTTGATTTCTCTCTTTGTTACTGCAAATATCCCCAAACATACATGCAAAAGCTTTTGGATAACTTCAGCTCACACACGCACAGTAGTATTATAACTGTCACATCGGTGCCGCCTCTGCTACGCCCCCAGCGATCAAACTCACCGGAGTTCTGAGCTGGGAATTCCCTATTGCGTCTACGTCTATGTAATGGTCTACATCTACGTCATGGAATGTCCCGGTATGTGAGGTATGCAAGCTCCATAGAGCAGGCTAGATGAGAGCTGTCTTTTCCTCAGAGGAAATCCATCCGTTACAGTCTGATAGAGGTTTGACTTGGCTGTGTGTGTGTATGTCCTGTTTCCTAGAGTAAGCAGCAAAGCTGAAGCACCCATAGGCTGGATTCACCTGTGGAGGCTTCAGGACCATGTCAGCAAGACCGAACTAACTCCTTTGTGTCCTCCTTCACTGAGCCAACATGACAATAATAAGATTTATTTAAAAAAAAAAAAACAATGTCAAAAATAGATTTTTGCTCTCTCAATCTAACACTTGTTCAAACACCTTCTTTCTCTTTCTCTCTTTATCTCATATAAACACACACACATGCACACAAACAAAACTGCTTTTCTGCTTTTTAACAATTCAAGGTCAAGTTAAGTCAAGTAAGTATTTATTGTCATTTCAACCACAATGAAACGAAACAAAGTGACACTAGGGCCATGGTGCAACACAAGAACAAAAACAGAACACCACAAGGCCATAAGGGTAGACAGGACAAAAGAGAGCTGCCCCATTCACACACACTGAATTGTGTTTTTATTTATTTTGGTGTCTAAAAACTGCAAAAACACCAGGGCCAAACAGTGGTTTCCGCTCTGCAAAGTGAAAGTACTTCACAGGCTATGAGAAAGTTTTCGAATTTTTTCTCTATGAGGGTTACCTTGTTTGCAAGAGAGGGGCTTACAGAACTGTGCGAAAGTCTTTGGCACTTGAGAAAATTATACTTAAAAACTGTTTGCTACTGTGCACTGGTGCTAAGTTAATAAATACAACTAATAGTGGTTTTATGTACAGCAAAGTGTTCGCTTAACCATTTCCAAACCTCCCCTCATGGAAGCCCAGTATTAATTGAGAAGATTAAATTAGGTGTGTTGCTTATGGAATTTTATGGAATTCTACTTTTATAACTCCAAATAATGACTCAATGACTCAAACTCTCTTTTCAAGCCGATGTGAATGAAGTTCTCAAAGAAGGCCGAACCCTGAAACTCTCCATTAACTATGTGATTTGTCTAAAAAAAAGCTCTCAAACATCCGTGAACACCTGGAAGGTCTACAATTACACTCAAATGAAGGTAAATGAGGAATAATCTGCTGATGGGCCAGTTCTGACTGTTCATCTGTAATATTTTTGAGTACAGATATCTAAGCAAGACTGAAGATGTGTATCAGTGAGCGCTGCTCTACTCTTTGCGTAATGTCAGCCAAAGCGTTTGTTTCTGTCCTGTTTAAATCTCCATGTGCTTTTCATTAGCCAGTTATTATTCTTATACTATTTTTAGTCATTATGTTACTGTAATCTTCAATAAACTGCTGTGATAAACAATAAACTGCTGTTACTGTAATCT
>JBBIGA010108689.1:0-10705 GCA_037576975.1 Alestes dentex | reverse complement strand
ATATCAGATCAGACTGAGTCTTCTCTCATGACTTAGAAGTGTCTCTCTCTCTTTCTCTCTCTCTCTCTCTCTCTCTCTCTCTATCTGTCACACTGACACACACACGTCTTTCTGTCTAAAACTGTCTTTCTCCATGTCGCTCTTTTTCATGGTCTCTCTTTCTGTCACTCTCTCTTTCTCTCTCTGTCTCGTGCGAGCAGTTTCTCTCTCTCTCTCTCAAGCATGCAGTCACTCTCTCATTTCTTCTCTATCTCTCTATCTCTGTGACAGAAACAGTTGCTTCACTACTAGGGGGCAGGGGCACAGCGGGGTTCCAAAATCTTTACTGAGCCCCTTAGATAGACACCTCACATATACACTATATAGCCAAAAGTATTGGGACACCTCTTAATTATTGAATTCAGGTGGCCCCTTACTTCCAGTGAAGGATCTTAAAGCTCCAGCAGACCAAGACATTTTGGACAGCGCCATGCTTCCAACTTTGTGGACCCAGTTTGGGGAAGAACCTTTTCAGTTCCAGCATGGCTTTATCCCAGCGCACTAAGCAAGCTCCATAAAGACACGGCTGGAGGAGTTCAGTGTGGAAGAACTTGACTGGCCGCACAGAGCCCTGACCTCAACCCCATCCAGCACCTTTGGGATGAACTGGAACGGAGATTGTGAGCCAGACTTTCTCGTCCAACATCAGTGTCTGACCTCATAAATGCTCCACAGAAACTCCAAAATTTTATGGAATTCCTTCCAAGAGGAGTGGAAACTGTTACAGCTGCAAAAGGGGGACCAACTCCATATTAAAGTCTATGGGTTTGCTGTAATGTTCAGTTGTCGCAATACTTTTGTTCACAAAATGTAGATCAGGCCCTACCACAAGATACTTCATATACATGTAATTGACTTACCTGGTAGATTTCATTCATTCTACATAGACATTGATGGTCACTGATTTCAGATGGATCCTTCCAGTCCCTCATATATCAATTACGGCTTTAAAATAAGGAATACATGATCTAATCTAACACTTAGGTTAACATTAGATGCTTGTGGATAGAGCCCCTACACTCCCCTGAGTCCTGCTACCACAGCAACACACACACAAACACACACTCTACTGCAAGAACACATAGGAAGACACACAAAGACAGTACAGCACACCAAAGCGGCCCACACGGCCCTCAAAATATATGTTCTATTTTTTATTTATTCTTCCCCACACACAGAAACACTGGAGATGCAAAAATGTATCAAAACGCTGCAATATCACAATGTAAAAACAAACACTGTGAAGACCAGTGGTGTAGTCAACCAGGTAAACTGGTGCATGAGTCCCAACAGGCCAGTCTGCTGCACAAAGGAAATCTGAGCGGCATCAGAGGCTGACATTTGAACAATCTTCATTATTAAAACTGGCGAGAGAAATCTTGTGGTAGCTGTGGACTGAACCGGTAATGTTGGGTGACATGAATAACAGATACTGAGACAGACAAGCCCAGTGCCTTCTCCATCACGCCCTGCTTCACGATCACGTTAACCCTTTCACTACGAAACCAAGCGCCTTAATAGGAAACCAAGCCCCATACAGGAAAGGAAGGAAAATTAAGAGAAAAGTGCACAGATTTAGGCTGATTAAGGGGTAAAACTACTGAATTCTCCCCTTTTTCAAAGTTGCCCCTTAAATAATAGAACCTCTTTAATTAACTCCTTAAATGTAAGATTAAGGGGTTTCACACTCATGCCTTAAATGTAAGGTCAAATTAAGGGATTGGTTCCACAAATTAAAAGCCACTTAATTCAAAACAAGGGTTTTGGTGTATTTTCAGGGGCAAATTAAGGTAGAGTTAAGCATATTTTAAGTACATTGTGTTTCGTAGTGTTTAAGACCCCTGTTATGTTTTAGGGACACAAAATACTGCCACATATGATTAACCAAACAAAACGAACATTTTACTTACATTTTAAGAGTTATTTCTGTCCATGTAATAGACTGATTGTGATTTATTTCACACTCAACTGAAAATGATTTATTTCATTTCATTTCATTATTTTAACAACTAAAACTGTGCTAAATGTTGTATACAGGTTTAGTACACACACAAAAAAATATTAAGGATCACCATATTTCTAGTGACATTCGTAGTACTGTATCTGAGTAATACCACACCTAAACCTCACCCCAACCTTAACCTCAGTAATCTAAATGCAAACTTTCTGCTCCTTTAGTTTTAAACACATTTTGTCCCCACAAAGAGATGAATACACACTCAGGCACCATAATAAACACAAAGAAATGCTTCCACATACACTCCGACAGAGCTCTTGGATCCTAACAGCTCTACTTCAAAAACTCTCCACCATCTACTACGCTCATCCTCCACCTCTCTCTCTCTCTCTCTCTCTCTCTCCCTTTCTCTCTCTCGCTCTCTCTCTCTCTCTTTCATTTATAATCATCAGCTCTCAGGCAACAGTATCTATTATAATCAGACAGTGATAGCTCCTTTAGATAGACTGCCCTGGCTGTTGTTATGAGTGTTTCTAGCTAGGTCCCACAGCACCAGCGCAGGCGTGTTCTCATCTCCAGAGCGAACACAACAACACACACACACACACACACACACACACACACACACACACATACGCACACACACTTCGTCCGACCTCAGTAACACGGAAGATAAACACTACTGGCTGCAGCAGAAACAACGTATCTTGCTCCAATCCAGGCACCAAACACATATCTGTTTCATTTATCAGACCTGATATCTGCAACCACTTATCCTGCTGCAACCACTTTCTCCTTCCTGACCCTAAAAGTTCATGCTCTCATTTATATTTCATCCCTTCATTTGAGAAAAGCCGCCAGTCTGCGATAACAGGCTGAAATTTCAAAATGTAACTAATTTTTTAATCATGAGAACAGGGGGAGGTTCAGTCTGTATTCAGTCCTGTGGTCTGACTGTACATTCTGAACGTATGCATTTGTATGTGTGTTTCTGCACATAACAATAATTGGAAACTGCACCTGGAAATTGCTGTTCCTCAAGAGCTCTGTTTGATGAAGCACTTGTATCCAGAAAGGCACTCATGCCGTACCCAGACAGAGCAAGCACTGTCTCCCAAAACCCAGACTGCAATCTGGGTGAGATGTTGTTTAGCCACAGTACAACAGCAGTCTTGTATTACATCTGAGATAAAACACAGGAGCCAAGTTCTTTTATTTTGGCTTTATTGAAATATTGACTGTGTCCCTTCAGCCTTGACTTTATCGTGCTGTGTTCTCTGTCAATGTTTCCAACACTCCCAGCCCAAAGGACGGCTTGGTTTTTGAAAGACCACATGAAGTGCACATATTTCCTACAATGAGCTCAAGAAAAATAGCCACTTACTCATACTTTCAACAGAAAAGAGTCACAGAGGCGCGTGTGTGTGTGTGTGTGTGTACGAAAGGTTTGCAATTTCTGCGAATCTGAATCAGTCTAAAAGAACTAGAGTAGTACATGTAGAAAATGACAAAACAACCTTAAACAACTGGTATAGTACATGTGCCAGCTAACTAGTAAATACAGTGTGGGCTGTTTATAAGTAGCCAAGATGTATGACAAGATGAATGAGTAAGTGGATTGTTTTTATTCACCTACTCACACGTCAGCAACCCCAGATGTTCCCGGGCCAGTGCCGTATTTCGTATTCCAATAATCTTAATTTATCTTGCCAGCAGTGTTAGAGGTGGCCTACTTATCCGTGGCCCACCTCGCATAACAGCTAATGCAGATGTAGTTCTCAGTTTTAAAGATAATTTCATCCAAATGATCAGACAGTTTCAGCTATTTGTGGAGCTGTTACGGAAGCCAGCATATCTGTTCTCCAAACTACACGATGACTAAATGTGTTCATGCTGTTTAGCCTGTTTCCTTTAAACCAGGGGTGTGGAACTCCAGTCTTGGAGGGCGTGGTCTAGCACGTTTTGGTGATTTCCCTGCTCAGAAATGCCTGGTTCACCTCGCCAGTTAATTGTCAGGTTTAGTGAATGTGTTTGAGGAGGAGGACCATCAAACTGTGCGGGACACCGCACCTCCAGGACCACAGTGTGACATCCCTGCTTTAAACACTGCCTGTTCTGCGAGGAACATGAAGATCAGCAGGAATGACTGTACACAGCAAAAGGTTTAATTCCTGTATCACAAAGCTGGCTGTCACTGTTTAATTCATTTTTTTTGTTTTTTTAGTTTTTTGTTATTTTCAAGGACTGAAAATTTATGAGCCGTAAGCCCCGAGCCCAAGTCAAGCTGAGTAAGTTTAGGGGGTCTGTGTTGAGTCACGAGTCAGTCAACATGTGACTCATGTGCAACCACCGACTATCTCTGGGGTGCATCTAGGTACTGACTTGGTAGGATGTCCAAACGTTTGCATGTGCCACAGTTACTTTTATCTGTTTTTTTTTTATAATAAATAAAAATTAGTATTAAATTTAGTAAGAAGGTTTTATTTTTATAAAACCTCTGTTAGAAGCAGAGGTTGTGTTTACTGCTTTCACTTTAAAAATCAACAAAAGTTTTAATTTGAACCAGCCAAACCAAGCTTTGGCATGCAATTGTACATTCCAATCAAAGATCGGAAGGATGCAGCCTCGAACAGCTTTGATGGCGGGCTGTCTGATTGCGTGTGTCTGGGTCTACAAGCAGGTGGATGCAAATGTAAAAAAATTACCATTACTCTGTAGGGTCCTCAGAGGCTCAGCTGTACTTGAGGGGAAAAATGTAATAAAGCCATTGAAAAATCCAATAATCCAGTCGGCCACTTGTGCTTTTCCTTCGTTTCTGTGATAAGCACACTTCCTATATTCACTCCTTTCGTCTGTTTCTCTCCCACGATATCTTAACTGTCAGAGATACACCTAAAGGTTCTCATTATGAGATATAAAATTGTATATGTTTTTGCACTAGTAGACAATAATGCCTGTTTTAAGAAATAATGTCACTTGATAAAATTGCTTGTTAATTTCTGTCTAGAAACTGGTAGAATAATCTCATATATTGTCCACATTTAAGACACTTCTTGCTTGCCAAGATCTCATTATTTCTAGTCCCCTCTCCCTCTCTCTCAGGGCTGGAGAGCCGGAGATCAGTCCTGGCCCTTCGGCCCGATTCTCCGAGGACTGTAAAGCTCTCCAATTGGGGTCTAGATGACAGGACAGCAATATGGCCCCCAAACCCTACTCCATTACCTTTTTCTCTAGGCCCTTCCCTCTTTTCAGTGCGGGCCCTCTGAGTGACAGTCTCCTGTCCCGCTCCAGAGGGACCTGCCTGAGATCGAGGCCATGATTGTTTCCCCTGACGTTTGAAATGGAACAGAGAGTAAAAGCCCCATATTCTTTGTGCTCTGCTAGCATTAGACACTTCCTCCAATGGTGGCTTAATGCTAACGCTGTCAGGCTGACGTGACAGCATCTCATCTCTCTCCGGATGAGATGCTGTTGCCACTCATGAGAGTTCTTCCCTCAAAGCCCACCTTTCAGATCCTCTCCTGCTAAACTGAGGAGCAGGATTGCTTCATGTCAGGCTCGAGAGAAGACGAAGGCATGCCATGTTGAAACATTCCTCCTGCTGGCTCGTGTCAAGATGCTCTTGATGCTGAAGGTGTGCAGTTTCTTTGCCTCACCTACTGCAAGACACGAATATTGGTGGGGAGCAGAAAAAGGGACGGGAGGGTGCAAGTGGTAGTTTCATATTCCTCCATTAAGTAACGGGTGATTTTTTTTACTGTCAGGATCTACGGAGGCCTTCTCATCTATTTTTTTTTTTTTTGGTCAAATGTAGCAATAGGACTTAGAAGACTCGTGCATAAAATATTCACAATGACACTTCAAACGTAAAAAAATGAATCTGAACGGGGACATTTTCCTGCTTTAACTCGCCATCATTAAAAAAGCCCTAGCACACATTTTGCAATAAGAACAGCGACGATTATGAAGCCACTTGTGCGTGCCCGTGCATGTGAGTGCGTTTATATGAAATTCACCATCATTATCTCACTTTAAAGTTAATCGAATGGAAATTCAGCCTCCTTCAGTCCTAGTGCAGACTCCTCTCCGCAAACAGCCCCCTGCGAACACACTCTCCTCTCCAAAGCTGCTTCACATCACTGCTGACCTTTCAGCATGTGATTACCCTCCTCACTCCCTCCATCTATTATTAATCACTTGACGGGCTATGAGACAACAAGCCGCCGTTTGTTTTCTTCTTCATCGCCCCCTAATTATCATCAGCTAATGACCAGGCCTTCCCACCCCTCCGATTTAATTAGCACTCCAAAGAGGGAGAGCGTGGCAAATGTTTGCCGAGAGTTAGGGTTAATCATCTGGTTTGGGGGAGAGGGATCCAGGCTGGCGCTATTTTTACTGTACTGAGCTCCAGAGCGAAGGACCGAGCCTCTACAGATGTGGAGTAAAATCAGAGAAAAAGGAGATCTTCCCTGTCAGAAGATTAGCTAGAGTCTACACCGGTGTACAACTTGGTTCCTCCTGAACTGCTCAGAATTTTCAGCTTACAGTGTTTAATTGAAAACACTCAAGGCTGGCTTTCTTTAAACAGCCCCTCAGAACTCAGTTTTTCACATACAGGATAAGCATCTAATCTTCTACTTGAAGGCTGAATAAAGACACAGAACATGATGGGGCTCGCCAGTCTGATTCGAATACTCACATACTCATTTGTTATGTTTGTATTTGGTTCCTTATTTAGTATTCGGAAGCTTGTCTTTTGTTAACCTTTGAGATCTGAGCTGCAAATTTATATGCAAACATAAATTAAGTGTAAAATACTAAGATAATGTTGAAACAGTCGATCTTGGATGAGATGGAACTGTAGTCGAACCACTACAATGAACAAGAACTTGTTCTCCTTTGAGTGAAACAGTAAAAAAATATTGATATTGATAAAAACATCTTACTTCTGTATCACCACTGCAAAACCCAGTCAAACTCATTGGCCTCCTTATCTTACACATCCTTACAGCAGTACAGGGACATCCATTATAAAAAGAATGCACACAATTATTTGTTATAAGTCAAAAAAGTGAATAAAATGGGTCAAAATTAACTTTCAAAATGAATGAACAACCTTGAAATTACAATTAATTATACAATATAAACAGTACTGTTATTAACGGAGAATTCAAAGACTGTAAAATGCCGTCGATCACGGGCCTTTCCACTTGCTGATGTATTTTCTGTGCTTTTCCAGTAAAGGAGCACAGTTTGATGGCTTTTACATCAGGGTAACATAAATAAACATAAAAAGCTTACTGTGGTAATTTGATAGCCCATAAT
The DNA here is from genome assembly GCA_037576975.1 of Alestes dentex. NCBI lineage: Eukaryota > Metazoa > Chordata > Actinopteri > Characiformes > Alestidae > Alestes > Alestes dentex. The sequence goes on along the minus strand of JBBIGA010108689.1, from coordinate 3,384 downwards.
TCCAGTAAAAGGTTATCAAAGGCATCACTGCTCATTTTCACAATATGCAGATTTGCGATGCTGTTAATTTACATTTCATAAGCACGACTTTGATTGATATTCAGTTCAGAAATCCTTATGGGTTTCCAGTTGAGACCATTGTGTTTCCACAATGTCTGTGGCCCATGGGCAGCGTGCCACCCGCGCTCACATCATTACAACATTTCAAGCCATTCAGTCATTTCAGAGGCATTCGGATGGTTCAACTGTGGACACTGTCGATGTTTTATTGTTTGTTTTGTGGATCCAACCCACACGCCATCCCCACAGACAGACAGACACACACACACACACACACACACACACACACACACACACACACTACTCAGTCTGTCATTGTTAACTGTGAGTTTGCAATCTGGGGACGAGGAACTTCGGCCTCAGGTGTTAGTACATGTTAAAAAGATACAGCTCTGGAAAAATAAGAGCCCACTGCAATAAATCTTTAAATCAGCATCTCTATGAGTGACAACCATTCCATGCCAGTGTCTGTTAAATTCCTACACAAGCACATCATTCTGCTTTATGAGGTACTGACTAGTGATCACCTGAATCACATCTTATTTAATGAGGAAAAGTATAAAAACACTGCTGTAATCAACACTCTCCTCTCGCAATGAGACCAGTTGGATGGTAAAACACTACTAGGAGTTTGTCAAAGGTAATTATTGCCATTGTATTTAAGAGTGAACATGAGATTTGTTTTCTTTGAATTATTCAAGTTCTGTAAACGCTACATCATTTCTCTTATTTTGATGTTTTGTCATTTCCTTTAAAATGATGCTTTAAAGAACAATATTTTTATTTGAAAATTATGAGAAATATTGTCAGCAGTTCTTAAAAAACAAATATAAAGCTGTTCAGTTCAATACTATAAAAATACCTCTAAAAGATCTTTTTGCAGTGAGAGAGAGAAAGAGAGAGAGACGCCTCTCATTAACTGAGACATAAAGGTAGGTCAACAAGCAGAATTCACCCATTCTAAAGTTAACCTTCAGAACTCACCATTATCACATATAAAAAGGACTGTTGTCCATTGAAATGAAATATTTCTCTGTGATTTCATCACGCTTGTACTCGTACAGGGAAAATATTTTATTACAGTCTGAAATTTGAGATGCACACTGACATATAATAACCATAATAAATACAAACTTAATGGTAGTAGACCATTATAAGATGTGACCGTTTATGACCGAGTATATACCAGCACTGGCACAAAATCCTCACATCAGTGCGTCCCTATTTTAACTGGATAAAATTCTGTTTTTGATCCTGAAAAAAATTAACTCTCACATTTCTGGCTTGTGTCTTTTGTTGACACTGAAACAACAAAGTTGTTTTGTCCAAAGCTGTTTAACATGGTGAACGTCACAAGAACCACTTGATATTGCATGTTAAGAAACACAACTTACAAAGCAGTTGAAGAGCAAATTACCAAAACTCACTCAGTCCATTCAGGTACATTTTTACATCACCTCTTTATGTGCACTAGTATAACCAACCAAAACTCACTCAGTCCTTGCATAATACACGGTACAAGATTAGGTGAATTTCCAAAACTCTCTCAGTCCACTGAACTGAAAACTGAAATCTTTAACAGTACTGGTAGACAAAAGTATGTTTATAATTTTTATGCAGTTTGCTGTCATTGACTCTATGCTGTGTCATGTAGTAGGATATAAATATTAAACTTGTACATAACTTGTACTTGTACTTTTTAATGATATTTTATATTTTTAAAATATTTTTAAACAAATTTGCCCATACTAAAATGTGCAGGAGCTGCACTTTAGAAACAGGCATTGAAAAATGACAAGTAACTGTAAAATTTCAATTAAAACAATTATGTCCTGTAACAGTTGCTTTCCATTAAAAGTAAAACGCGACTTTCTTAAAAAAATGCTTTTGGACTGAGTGAGTTTTGGAAATTTGCTCTTCAATTACTTATCCAACTACGTCATTTACGTCTAAATTGCACAATAACAGTAAACTGACCCCATTTAAGAGCATTATGAAGAACACAAGCAGAGCTATGTGGATGTTTGAGGTTTCTGGACAATTTAACATCCACCCACAGCATTCCCATGATCATGCAACCGTTGGTACGCTGGTACGTACAAAACAAAAAAGTAGCATGAAAAATAAAGAGCGCATGTGAAATGCTGAACAATATGCCTCACGGTCCTCCAGTCAATAGTGAATCTCACTATTTACCCACTGAATTAACTCTTGACCGTAACCAGATTAATCCTCTTAGCCATGAATCGTTGCTCCAGTCCCTCACAAGCTTGGACTGCAGCCTCCAACAATGAGGACAGGCAGAAAAAAAAGCCTCATTACTTGCCATAGTGTTTTATCTGTGAATTTATCATGTTTTCAAATCAGAGAGGGGGACTGAGGCATCACATTCTCTTTCCAAGTCTATCTTTCTCTATTTCTCTCATGCTCTTTCCCTCCCACCATCCTGTCCTCAAATCTCCCAGCACCCAGAGCCCACACGCTGTCTTGCCAGGTCTGTAATGAAGAGAAAATAAAGGAGCCAGTTTACTAAGCAGGGTGTTCAAAAGCTGCTGGCAGAATATTTGTGAAATGGCTCCAACACTGTACAGTTTCTCCCCGCGGCCAGAAGAACTTCTGCCTAAGACCCGGATGGAGGGGCAGCCAGTAAGAGCTCCTGGTGATAGGGGAGACATGTATAGAATTGTTTGTACTCTGCATTCTTTTCTAATTTTCATTACAAATGGTAATAACAAAATAACAAGTCTTATAATTAGTCTTGTCCCTGCTCAGGCCACGATTCTCTAAAGTATAATTCTCTAAAGGCATAAGTTTGTGCGAAGGCTTCTGATGAGGGGATAAAATCGATCTGAACATGTTTCAGTCGCCAGGATTACACCCAAAAACGGGCTTGTTTTGTACAAAACCATTTATGTGCTGAATGTCACAATTCTGCACCTGAATGGTGACCTAAAACAGTGCAGAAATCTCAATCTTTCTTTTTCAGGGTTTTCTTCATTCAAATTGTTTAAGAATTCTAACACTTTCTGTTGTTTAATTCCGTGTAAAGATGGTACACACTGAAATGAAGGATCCTGAACACATTAAAGTCCTGTTATATCGTTACCGTTTAACGATTTGTATCGTTTTACCACTGAAGTAAAGGAGGAAACTTCTCGAGCACAGTTTGTGAAATGCTCCACGACCTCCTCACGCAGACTAGCGCCACTCCGTGGCAAGTACACACACACACACACACACACACTTCACCTGTTCCTAATCACGACACGACTTGGTCTCTGTTGTGGTAACTACAGTGTCACCTGGTATGGAAGCAACCCCCCC
>JBBIGA010108678.1:0-10706 GCA_037576975.1 Alestes dentex | reverse complement strand
TATATATATATATATATAGAGAGAGAGAGAGAGAGAGAGAGAGAGAGAAAAAGAGATAAAACACATCAAAATTTTTTCACCGTCCACATTTTAATAAGGTAACTTTTGTTAAACATGCACTGATTGACTTAATTTCCCTATGAAAATCACCAAAATGTGTCGTTTAAACATGGGCACCCAAACCTTTGCATGTAACAGTATCTGATTAAGCACCAATGAAGGATGGAGAAAACAGCGGTGCAATGTTCAAACGTAGTAGGGCATAGGGAGAGAATGTGGACTTGTGATGAATCATGTAAGCTCATTGTGTAGAGCTGTGGTATTATAATCCTGAGGTAGCATATACAGTATCTGATAGACCTCTGGCTTCTGAAAAAGAGCTTTGAGGCTATTGGACATGTCTCTGTGTTGAACAGGGAGCTTTTCAAAGATGGGAGCTTTTCAAAAGGGAGCTTTTCAGAGATGTCATTTGTTGTGCAGAACTGTTCAGGGTGTAAGTGGGGCAGTGCTGACCCCTGGCAGTCTCACTGGGTAATACTTTGACTGAAACCTGTTATTGGTCGTCTACTGCTAGACTGGTTTTGAGGACAAATTATGGCTACAGTTGACCATAATCTTAATCTCAGAAGCTTCTACAGTTGTACCAGTGAAGTCTTCTATAGCCATAGTTCACTACCATCTTACCACCTAATCCAGGCCGAATAGAGGTACACTATGTGGACAAAAGTATTAGGACGCACCTCTTAATTATTGAATTCAGGAGGCGACTTACTTCCAGTAAAGGGCAACCTTAATGCTTCAGTATACCAAGACATTTTGGACAACGACATGCTTCTAACTTTGTGGACACAGTTTAGAATAGAATAGAATAGAATTTTTGTATTGTTATTGTCACTATACACATGTACAATGAGATTAAAAGCAACTCCTTCAGTTCCAGCATGACTGTACCCCAGTGCACATAGCAATGTCCATAAAGACATAGTAGGATGAGTTCGGCGTGGAAGAACTTGCCTGGTCTACACAGACCCCTGATCTCAACTCCATCCAACACTTTTGGGATGACCTGGAACAGATATTGAGAGCCCTTCTCGTCCAACAACAGTGGCTGACCTCATAAATACTCTAGAGAATGAATGGGCACAAATTCCCGCAGAAACTCCAAAATCTTGAGGAAAGCCTTACAAGAAGAATGGAAGCTGGTGTAATGGTCAGGAGTCCCAATACTTTTGTCCACACAGTGTCTGTAGGTTTTCAGTGATAGGTTTGAATGGAGCGTCCTCTGGTGGGTTTATTTATGCACAGCGACGGATTGGCCCTGCTGCACTGGTTTCTATGGAGACGGCTCCACAAGCACTTAACAACAGAGCAGCTGAGATTTAACCTCTAACTGTTTTAGTTTAACATTTTAGCCACCAGGTGTATAAAACAGAAATACCTGCAGTTGTTTCTCTACGTTTCTTTTGGTTATTGATTACTTTTTAATGTCAACGAGAAAACCTGTTTCATAGACACTGTACGGTAAGTGGGAAATACGTATTTAAGATACGAACACGAGCAACTGAACGACATGAGCTAACGTTAGCGTTAGAAGAGTTAAGCTACATTACCTAATATGTATAATATTTTTGTATATGGACAAAAATATTGGGACGACTGACCGTTACACCAATAGGGACACTGCCTTCAAATACATATAGACTTGAATGTAGAGTTGGTCTCCGTTTGCAGCTATAACAGTTTCCACTCTCCTCGAAAGGCTTTCCTCACGATTTTGGAGTGTTTCTGGAGTGTGTAACTAATTCTCCCACAGTTACTGCCTGCTAGCAAGGCCAAAAAGGCCTTTTTTTAAAGTTTGAGTTGAACCTGCCTGCTGGTGTGTTTGTGGGAAATACAGGCCTAAAAAAGGGATTGAATTTGAAAATATTTTCGGCGACTTGGTGTCAGTTTGTTGGTTTTGTCTTTTCTCTGCAGTGAATAAATACAAACAAGAACAGATGTTTTGGGGTTTTTTAAAAAGAGTTTAGTAACTGTTTGCCTCCTATTAAAATGTTTACAGACTGTATGTAAGCTTTCCGTCCGTAAACACATGTCTCAGACAACTCTTAATGGCATTTCTTTTTAAAGAGTGTGCTCATATATTTGTAGATTATGAGTCAGCCTGCTGGGAACAGTGCTTTTTCCACTGAAGACGAAGAGGAACTGGATGTCACTGAGCCTGAGGAACCCATTTGTGCATTAGCTCCAGAGCCTGATTTACAGGAGGAGCAACCACGCCACATCTCGGCCAGCCCAGCCCTGCAGTGCTTGGAGGAGGTAACAGCCATCTCCCAATGTGTGTTTGTGTATATAGTTACATGACTTTTCCATAGCTGTATGAAATAAACCAGTTTAGAGTACTATGTAAAGACTGTTTCAGGATTTCAAGATGTACCATTTAATCACCAGTCCACTGTATTCAGTCCACTTCCTAATTCACAGTTTTTATGATATCATGAAAATCAGTATCCACCTTTTCAGCCTCCAGCCTTTAGCCCAGCCCATTAACACTGAAGTTATCAGGACCGTTTGAGTGCAGGCTTCTTGTTGAGTTTGGTCTCATATAATACAGCCAGTCCGAACCGAGTTCATGTGCATGCATCAGACACGTTAACAAAAACAGCCCGTTTTATTCTAAGGGATGAAGAGAAGTTGAAAAAGGGCTCAGTAATAAAGAATAAATTCTGACTCATTTTGGTGCATAAAACTACATGAAAATGTAATACGTTGATCATTTAATGCTCCAATATAATGCTGATTCAAAATAATTTGGCGAGGAATCAAATTAACACAGTTTTAGTTTTCTGTGGGAGCTATGAGACTAATGTAACTAACAAGTATTGGAATCTTTTACCCCCAGCAAACAGCATCAAATAGGAGAAAACTGCAAACCTAAATCCTCACACACTTACTTCGTACTGCACTGATCTTATAGAAGCGTCAAAGACACCTGCTTATGTGGTTTCTGTATGGGCAAAAAATGCATACTTCAAGTTGGCTGATACCCCTGTTAGTAGCTGCATGTCACTCTTTTGTACATGTGTTATATACAGTATGTTATATGGCATGTCAATATAGTGAAAACTATATTTATTTTTTGGAATATACCTAGAGCACTTAAGCATACTTGTTTTTATAAGGGCCCTGAAACGACCTAAGCAAGTCTGTCTGAAATCACAGTCTGTTGTGGTTTGAGGCAGGGTGTGATTATTTAGAAGTGCAGTTGCTGGGGTTTCCATTATTTGTAGATCCTGTGTGAAGCTGACAAAGTAAAATACCCATGTTTTGGATGAACTGACTACTTGTTTTTCCCAGCACTTTGGAAAATTGTGAAAAACTTTTTGAAAGTTTTCTGATTTTTTGCCAAACTATAACTTTTGTAGACCCAGTTCTTCCAATCAGTTATAGGTGCTTGCTTGTTCTGCAGTTATCGAGCAAAGATTTTTTTTTTTTAGGTTACTGTCTTTTAGAACACAGATTCTGAATTTCACACATTTGCAGTTTCCAGGATTTGCAGTGAATGAAAACTCAAGCTGAGTTTGATTAAGAATTTTCTAAACATTTATTAGAATTCTGATTCATGATATTCACAGAATTATAAAACCAGGTTTTGAAAAACAAATATAAAACCAAAATGAGATAGAAGTGCTTCCGTTACATTTTTGTTAATGTTTAGCATTTATACTGAAGAAATTCATTTCTGAAAAGGAAATGAATACAAAAATACAAGCACACGCATACAAAAATACTCCCTCCATTATACAACACATTTCTCTAGCATGGTACTGTAATCTTCACATATTACAGCATCCAGAAATAAATACTGTACATTTCTCCGTTCTTGCTTCACAAGGCTTTATGTTGTAATGAAATAATGTGACATTAGATGGCAGTATTAGATAGATACACCGTGGAAGGAAGCAGTCACAACAGGAACATTAGAGCTGGGATTTATTTGTGTATCTTTAAATGCAAGGCTGCTAACTTATTTCTCCCTGTTTGTCTCTGAGAAGTGGAACGTTGAAAAAAGTCCTGAAAAACCTTCAGACATGAAGTGCTTGAATGTTTGAAAAAAAAAATGTGTGAGTCTCTCAAACTGTCCCTTTCTGTAGTAATGCCCTCATTTGTTTAGGGTGCGTAATTTTTTGGTCTGATCATCATTATGACAGTTTTGAACGCTTGCCTGTAGCTGGTGGGGTAGTACTCGCTGCTCATGTTGTGCCATGTGCTCCAAAAAATGCCATCTCTCTTCCCTTTGTACTTCTTGGGGTAGTATTTGCCATTGAGGTTGGCTGACATGCAGGCATCAAACCACCAGCCTGATCCATAGTAAGCAGCACAGTTTCCTGAAGGGTACATGTCGTTGTCCCTGTCCCGGGTGGTGAAGAACTTCTGATCGTGGTTGAAATGCTTGCCGAAGTGCATGGCATCCCCAGCTGTTCCAGAGTAGCTACTCAAAGACAGGCGGTAGTTGAGGAACTCATTGGCCACATAGAAGTGATCATATTTTGCATATTCACGCACGCCCGCAAAATCCTCAAGCTCTATGCGCAGTATCATGTCTTTGGATTTGGTGAGGAGATGGATTCGGTCATTGCCGAGCCAGAACTCTCCCTGTATGTCCCCAAATCCCTTCTTATAGTCAGCCCAAGTGCGGTTGAAGCTCACACTGCCGTTCACTCGGTGCTGTATAACAGTCCAGCCTCCCCCGTTGGACTCCATGTCACAAAACACCTCAAAAGTGCCATTCCTGGGGTCCGGGGTCACCTTGTAGAGTCCGTTCCTTCTTTGTTCCATGATGCTGTAGTCTGAGCAGTCTCTGGGTGCAATTATGTCTAAAATGAGACAAGATAACAACATTAAATTCCTACATCATTAACAAAAATTATTTCTAAAGAATCATCTATTTCTTTACTAAACCAGAAGATGACAGTGCTCCCTTTTTGCCACCTTTATTTTAAAAAATGTTTGGGGTAGATAAAGATTATATAGAAAAATGTGAAATGTGTATATTTTACGCAAAATATAGCCTATTTCTTAGGAACGCTATTGGAATTTTTGTGATTTCTTTATCAGTTCTGAAAATTGACTTTGATGTGATGCAGTACTTGCTTTATGTTTGTGCTGTTCAAAGTTTGCGCAGTTCCTATCCAAAGAGCTATTACTGTGCATGCAGCAGGTGTAGCTGTTCCTGTGCATTATTCAAATATTGCAGAAAAATCCAGCTGAGCTCAAATAATTCAACAGTTATGTTCAAAAAAGGAGGAAAAAACATCTACTTTCGTGAAGCTTAAGAAGTTTCATTACAAATTTTAAACTTAATGATTAGTTTGTGCCAGAGCTGAGATTTTGAAAATCATAGTCATAAGATTTCAGTTTTGATCTCCCAAGCTTCTTTGAAACAGGCTTACTCATTCTACCTTTACACTGAAGCATAGGTAGTGGACACCTTAGGACAGTGTAGTTTTGCATGCATTGTCTGCTTTAGACAGATCACTGATCTAAAATGTCACTGATCTAAAATGATCTAAAACTAACTAAAATGTTTGAAAAATATTTGTGTAAAAATACGTTCTCATAATGCCCTCAAAATTCTTAAATTGTCACAGAAAATCTAGGGAATGTGGAAAATAATTCAAAGTTTGCAAACACTGTTCGCTCTCATATTAAGCTCATTCTTAAGATTTTGTGTTGCATTAATCAATTCTTTCAGGTAGTGTAGCGAAATACTTGTAGCCTTACGTTGTAGTGAACCCGTAGCAGCGCACTGTGTTGAGCAGGAGGTGCTGATGTTGTTCATCACTCCGCTGATGTTGGCCACTCTACTGTCCACCACTTCCTCCACGTCCTTCAGGTCGAGTCTGTCCAGCTTGTCCAGCCGACTCTGCAGCACCGTTATCTGCCCACGTGCGTTCTTCAGGCTGGTTGACATGCGGGTCATCTTCAGCTGCATCTCCTGTATGACATCGTTGCCTGTGCCGCCGTTCCTGGACGCTGTCGTTCCACCGTCGCTTGTGTCCTGGTTCTCCTTCGAGCGAGTCTTACTGCTGTCCCTCAGTGGGCTCTGGTCAGCCTGCTGGCTGCACTCCAGGCAGGCACTCCTCAGCTGGTTCACCGTTTCTTTCAGGCTCTGGAGCTCCTTCATGGTCTTCTCCAGCAACCTGAACTGCTTGGGCAGTTGAATGGTCAGTGGAGGAAGGGTGATCTGATAGGGGCATTGGTCTTCATCTCCGCACTGACCAGCAGGTTTCAGCTTCACCTGGGAACAGCTCTCAGGTCCAGACACCTTCTCCAGCACACCAGAGTCACCACCGGCCGCAGCTGCCAGCAGGGCACACATACACACCAAGATCAGCCTCATGGTCTCAAGCGTCCAGAGAATGTGAGCTGAGTGAGGGAGAGCAGGCGGACTGTCTCTTGCTGCGTTTGCAGTGTCACTAATATCAGAGCAGAGGCTGAGCGGGGAATGGTGGGTGGGGCTGCCCTACTGCATAATTGTGTGCTCCAAGCAGTGTATATTGCAAGAGAGCTCGACCATGAAACTTTTTCATCAAAAAGTGACTCAGAACTGTGGAATGGCTCTTTTTACTTTTTCTAGATCCCCTTTCTACTTCTTTGGAACTACGACTAATAGAATCCCTCGCATTATTGTCTGTGCCTGCAGATGTCTCTTAGGTGGGATTTTATTTGTATGTTGTTGATTTCTTGTATCTGAGTTGATTCAATGCCAGAATTCCCCTCCATACACATTCTTTAAGAAGTAGTTTCATGCTGAATTCATTACTACAGTCTCTCTGCATTATGTCAACACCAATGGCAGCAATGAAATGTTCACGTGTGTTTGTTCAGGTTTCAAACAGCTGAGCAATCTGACAACCTCCATTGGTTTTAGGCTTAGTATTAGTATATTATATATGTAATATTGAGTAATCGAGTTTTTAAAAGGATTCAGCAAGAAAAGTTGTCCTCACAGAACAAAAACAAATCATTCATAGTCTTTCATAGACTCCAAAATACTTTTACTGGAACTGGAACAACTTCTAGAGTCTAACAGTTGTTAGCTGTTCCTGACTGTTTGAGCAACTAGTAAGAGGTGCAAACTGACAACCAACCATTGCCACTTCGTTCAATAGCTGAGTTTCATTGAATAGCCGAGTTCCACTTTTCACATGCTTATTACATCCTAAAGCTTATTATTGGTAATAATCTTTCTTTAAAAGAATCCAAACTGGCTTAAGTGTTAGGAGGCAGGAATGGATCCACTGCTGGATTTTGGATGTTTAAGGGCCTAAAATATGAGTGATTTTTTTGTTAAGGTGCCTGGATTCATAACGTGGCTGTAGGTTGAGTGATGACTGTAGTTGGACGTATGTGCAGGAGATTTAAAAATAAACATACACAATGAAATACTACAATATATCTACCATCAGGAGACACAAGAAATCAGACTACAAACACTAAGCTGGGGGTTACGGTGGATCGATAAAGTGAATAAAGGACACAGGACTATTTACACAGCCATGGGAATGGGGAACCCCTGAGTATCAAACACATACAGGTAACTACACTGATCGGTGCCGTGGGGCAGGACAAGGGTGGAGCTAGGAAACAAGACAACAAAAGGAACGCGGCACGGGGAAACGGCAGGGTGTGACCAAAAGGGGCAATGCAAGCGAGGATATGACGGGATTATTTTTCCAAGCTATTGTATTCACAGTCATCAAGTTTATTAAAGTATTGTTGCATGACAGATAAGTTCTTGAAATAAGATGTGTAGTACATCCAGGAGGAACATTTAATCAGACAAACTAAGTCCAAATAAATAAACGAATATACCAGTTTACCTGCCAACAGTTGCAATTCAAATATACCTAACACATTAGTGCTTGCATTTGACCTGAAGAGCACCTGTTAACTGCTCAGACAGGGTCAGGTCATCTGCATACTTGTGGGAGATCGACCCACCTTCAGGGAAACCAGCTTGGGAAGAAGAAAAACTTTTTCCCTATATCACAGCTTCCTGTCTGGCACATAGCTACGTAGGGTCAACCTTAAATGCTTACAGGTGACTATTGTGTCAGAAACCCTGGAAAAGTCTATAAAACAGCATATCCTAATTTAGTTACTTCATCTGATGCTTGTTACATGGCATAGGTAGTTGATCTGCACTTCATAAAGCCAGAATTTTGGAATTACAGCTCAATTTTCATGAAGCAGGGTGTCTTATCTGCTTTCATATTGCCCTTGTATTATCCTGTATTTTTGTTAGTAGTGTTGAATGTTGAAGGTATTCATCGTATGGTACTGCGTATAAGACTTTTTTTATTTTGAGTCATTGCTTATGCATGCTTTTCAAACATGATTTGATCCATCAGTGCCTGTGTCTCACATCAAAGCCTACTTTCCACATGGGAGCCTCATGACTCCAAACCCCACATGTGCTGACTCTCGCTTCCGACTTATCATGGTTACGCTTCAGGAAATCTCCTAAAAACAGAGCCCTGAACTAGAAACCGATAACACAGAATAAGCTGGTGTACGAGATACGTGACTAGCAGTTCCCTCCCACCCTTTCTGTTTTGTGTCTGATAGTAAGTTTTGAGTATATTTAGTATATTTATTTGATGTGAGCGCATATCTTTAACCGAAATTTGTCATTATGGGTAGTACACCCATTGCTGAAGAATAAGTCACTTCACCAAGCCTCCATTGCCTAGCAAAACAGTAGTGGAGAGGATAAGCAACTATTTTTTTTTACTCTGTGTGGCTTCTTCAGGTGTGTGCCTGGTTTATTTGTATTCTGGACCTAAATGATGTCATTGTGAAATCAACAGAGCTGCGGGTCTTTTTATCAGCTGCCAATCAACGTTATGTACTGATTAAAGATTCTCCAGAGTTTATGGGATTTTATACACATTGTTTTGAGACATATCGGGCTTGTTTTTCTGCTTTATCTAGTAGAAACAAACTCTGATGTTCTCCCTTTGCGCAAGTAATGATAACCCAATGAGATTTAAGAGTAAAAACAGTGGTTCAGCTTCCAGATAAACCATATTCAAAGCTTAGATACTGGTATCTCTGAGACTACAAACACATGGACATGCACAGGCACCCTTGAAACCAATCTAAGTGAAACGAAATATATTTGTTTTAATTTTTGTAATGGTTTGGTATCATTTCTGATTTTATTTTTCAGCTCTTCTCAAAGGGGAAGATTAGTGGGGCAAAAGTAGCTAGACTAAAGGCCAGCTTCAGTCTCCTGCATGACACCCTGAAAAGGTAAGAGCCAGTCTGTAACTTATTTGCTAATAACAGCTCAGTTCTTATGCAATAGCTACTATGTGGTTATTTTGGTCCATATGGAACAGTTCAGTAAGTGCATAACAACAACTGGTATGTAACCGGCTTGTTCCTTTAGCTCTCAAGAGTCTGAGCTGAATCTGCTGCAGGAGGCAAAGCGTTTTTGTGTAGAGCTGGAGCGTCAACAGCAGGAGCTGGAGAAAGCTGAGCTGTTTCCAGAAGGCCAGGACACGGAGGTTAGCCACATGAGGCAACAGCTCCTCCAGTTCCACAACAAGCTCCGCGAGGCAGAGGACAGAGAGTACCAGATGCAGTACCAGCTTGAGTGGTAGGCAGGAAACTTCTAAGTGGCAGTTAGATTAAGTACATCAGAGAAGGTTTCTGTTAGGGATGGGCAATATTGCAAATAGAAATACAGTGTCATGATACTTGAAAATTTGTTCACAGTACATGTTTCCAGTTTAAAAAATCTATCAATTTTTTTTATTTAATGCAGGAATGCAAAGTACCAGTCCTGGAGTACTGGTCAGCACTGTTGATTTAAATATGCAAACACAACAGATGATTCAACTCATCTGTTATTTATCAGGTTTAGTGTGTGTGTTTGAGTGGAGAAACTTTCAAACTGGACACTGGATTTTACACCCCAACCTTTACATCATATGTACATTCTAGTGATCCAGTTAAACAGAACCAGTTACACTCTCATGGACTTTTGGCACTTTGAGCTCTCCTGACATTGGGACAACACTAGGGATGCACTGAATATTTGGCCACCGAAATGCGACCGAAACAGTGGTGACACAATGATGACGCAACCGCAGCCTGCAAGCACCAGATTGGATTAGACTTGATCCGCTTCAGCCCTTAAAGCGAACTCAGATCGATTAGTCAGCATTTTTTTTGCGTATATGTGAACATATAAAACATTGAAAAACAAAGCGCTCCAAGTTCGCTTTGACTGTTTTAGCCTTCTAGGCTTACCGTACGTAGATCACGTGGGAAACCATATATGTCTATGCGGGAAAGAACCTAAAATAAAGAAATAAACTAAAAAATATGAATAAACGAATAAATGATCATAAAAAATAAAAACCCAATAAATACATAAATAAAAGGACTTTATTTATGTCAAGATCAAGATCATTATTCTTGTCAAGATCAAGTTTCTCTACCAAGCTGCTTAGACTGAGACTGAAAGCATTCTTGCTCTCCATCAGCTGAAGAACGATCTTTGTGGAAAATGTAGAAGTTTGGTAGAGCTTTCAACCATCTACTCTTATGTGGGAAAAAAAAATCCCAAGAATGGTGAACGTGAAGAGACAGCGGTGGCAGGTTGGATAAGGAACTTAAAGTGTGAACAGAAA
>JBBIGA010108667.1:0-10706 GCA_037576975.1 Alestes dentex | reverse complement strand
GGGAGAGGGGGGATAGAGAGGGAGAGAGAGAGAGAGAGAGAGAGAGAGAGAGAGAGAGAGAGAGAGAGACTGCACCCTGTCATAATCCTAAAAGTATGTATGACACCCCCACAACCGCTGTAACACTGGTTGTGTATTGATGAAAATCTATGCAATCCATAATAAAATAATACTACATGTGGCTTTGGCACCAAACCATTTTGCATAATTGCAAGAGCACTGGGAGATTATGCTCTTATCTGAGCATGCACCAAAACAAAAGTGATGCAAAAAAACCTCAAAATGATGCACTAAACAAAGGCTATTAAAATCAGATGTGCTGAAAGCAAAACTAGGGTATACTTAACTATGAACATGAAAGTGGGTTGCCTGTTTTTTCCTTCCTATATGTTGAATTATTGTCAGGAATGTTTTGCCAACATTTTTTTCAAAAGATTTTCTTCCTAGCACTTTTCCAAACATGCGGTCAAGTATTGCTTCCACAAAAATTATGGATAGTTAAAAAAAGGATAATTAAGAGGAAAGAAAAAGTGCAAACACACGCACATCCACACATTTATACACATATGCTCCCATCTACACCTCATGCTGGGATTTAGAAGCTCCTCACTGCTTGTAAAATCTGCCAGCAGATTTTAACTCTGTAATCTGTATGCGCTTTGCAGGTGTTGAGTGGATGCCTGGCTGAGGGTGTGTGTGTGCTGTTGCATGTAAAAAGGCCAGTGGAGAATTTCTTCTCTGCACAGATTTGAACTTTGACCAATACAGTACAAACCAAAAGTCTGCTCTTAGAAGATTGTGTGTAGGGGTGCAGAGTGACAGGCATGTGCTTAAGATGTCCCTGCAGTCCAACAGTAAACAATCATTATGTCAGACTGCTGAACTCACAAATAAAGCAGAATTCCTCTTTACATGCAACCTACTTTTAGCCAGAGTGAACATTACAAAGTCTTCAAATAGCTGTTCTAAACCCAGTTTTTCAATTGCTTATGCCACACGACTTATGCATTTGTTATGAAAAATTGAATCACAACCCAGAACTTTAGCCTAGAACCTAGAACAATTTGCTTTTAAGAGTATTAGACCACTCAATGTGAACTACATAAAGTGGCTCTTCTAAATGCAGTAATGATCAAGATGTCTTTTCAGCAGAACCCAAGGTCTAAGGACTGATTTTCCTCAAAAATGCAGAGACGTTAATCAAAGTGAAATGGCTATAAGGCTATTCAGTACAAAACTCTTCATGCTATATGCTCCTGTACTTAAGAGAGTCTTTTGCATTTTTAATCTATATAACAAATCCAATAGGTTGCCCAAGCACCTCCACAGCAATATGAAAGGCTCCTCACAAATGTGAGTGAGTGACCTTGCCATGTAGTCTGTTTACTGTCCGTCCTTCCCCATACCAATTTTCTGAACACCTTGTAAAACCAGGCATTACAGCTCATAAAGACTCACATGCACACATAGTCTGAGCTGATCTTCTCACAGGCTCTTAAAAGACCTTCAGAAACCGCCAGTTTCCCAAGCATATATCAGAAAACACAAAGGATATATGCACACCAACAAATGCATCATACTTAAACCAATGACTAGGGCCCACTAATGCTCACTATGGCTTTAACCACTAAGCGTTAAAATCTGGTTTAAATGATTTAGTAGGAGTGGCACCACATTCCTGGAAGCAACAATTAAACAATAACTATAATTTTTTATGCCATATGTTGCATAGTTGTATATATTTTGGCTTTCAGCAGAATATTAATCACCACATGTATAGTAGGTCCAACTATAATTATGATGGGAATGCGTAGCCTATCATAAATTGTTATTGCTGACATTCAGTTCTGGGGCAGTGTGAACAGGCCTTAATTATATGAAATTATTCCCAAGGAGTTTTACTCCAGTGCTGTTAATCACATCGGTCATGACTGATTGGCTTACTAATAGGAGGATCACTCTTCTCTTTAAATAAGAACATATGGCCATGGATGTTTGTAAATCCCCATTGTCTTTGGATTTATGACTAGGGTGTTATTTTAAATGTATACATTTTGTAACAACTTGTCTGATGATGATAGCTGACGCTGCCAATAGCTGACCCAAGATATTTGTAGGATCAGCTCCTCATGTGGGACTATAAATGTTAACAGGTTAAAAAGTTGGCAACCTACAAAATTTGCGAAGTTTTTTTTTTATTTATTGCCAACAGTATGGAAGCATAGCAGGTAATATGTCCAATGAGCAAAGGTTAAAGCTAAGTGTACATAATAAACTGGGAACCTACTGTCTTAGGATTGCTATAGACATAAGTACCGTAACACGAGCAGTATGTCATGGACATACCTGAGAAGTCTGAAGTAGTGCAGTACTTTTTTTTAACTTTCCAGGACAACTTCATCCCCTTTAGTTGTCACTTTGGCCATACCATCCCATAGGGTGCACTGCACCTTTTTATTGCAGTGCGATATTTGCCATGTGTGCATTGCCCATGTGTAAAACTCCGCACATTATGTGCATAATGTGTGCAAATTTTCCTTACACCAGTTTCTCTCACCTAGTTCTTTATTTTATTCAGTACAGCATCTACCATGTTGTCTTTGTAAACTACCAAGCTGTGATCTAAACAGCGAGTTCCTTGTACTTTTCCTCCGCTTTTGAGTTCAGCAAACTTGTTCTCTGGAAGAAGAGGTCAGGATTTGAGCGAGAACAGCCTAGAGCAAAAAAAGCTGAAGTAGGAAAAGATGTGAAGAAAATATGAGTAAAACTGTATGATTCAGATGTGTGTAATGGGCACTGGCTAAATCGCTTAGATTTTATGTTCAGTGTAGACAGATGTGTGTCACTCCCTCAAATATCTTCAGTCCTCCTCAGTCTATAAACAAACAACCACCCATTTTTCTTTATACATGCTACCATGCCAAGTATGCTTGTGGCTTTTGCAGTTTGTCAAGAAAACACACAAAAATGTTGAATGGGTCTCATTTTGGGGGTGAAAAAGACGAGCTGACTGAATACATCATGCCCAACACATGCTCACAGAGCGCTGTCATAAATTTCACAGGAACACATAAATGAACTGACAAGCCGGGAAAAGAAAATACACATTCAGCAGGAACCAAGCCTGTTTGTCTGTCTGGACTGTAGAGAGAGGATCAGGTATTCAGCCCAAAGTAATAAGAATCCAGACAAGTTAGGTTTTGCATTACATGTTGGTTTACGTTAGAGCCCTGTGCTAACTAGATAGGCCTAGATAGGGGGGAACTTTTAACATTAATCAGCTTCTTTACTGCTGTCTGCTACCAAAGCAGTAAACAGTTAGAGACAATCCAGCCCAGTAAACTCATTAAACTTTAATTGCTAGGGTATTCTGACATGTTACATCAGTCCTTACATTTTTGTTTACAGCTCCTGGGTATAGTCTGTTTGTCATTTCAGCTTGAAAAGACCATAAAACAACTCTACGGTAGCTCACACTGACTATCACAAGATTTTCCTCTGGCTTTTAATTCTCCGTTTGTAACACATTACAGACAACAACAGCGTTGGGTCCAAAAATGTGCTAATCTTCTCTCCCTCAGAGAAACCACCTTTCCAGAGTTCCAGAGTTAACAAAACAAAAGCAATGACGCATCGTGAATCACACGCATCGCGTCACCATAGGAGGAGTTTAAACAGCTGGTAGCTACCGCTGCCACAACAGCATACGCCAGACCGTTACCAAGCTGAGATCACCAGGAGCACAGAGTCAAGTCTGGAGACTCGCTGGTTAATGTTTCTCTCTCTGTTTTCTCTTTTCACGTCTGCTCAGTTGAGTTTCCACCTCTCTGAGGATGTTAAGCTCCAGGTTACATAACGCAAGCTGTGCTGTACTTCAGTCGATGGTGCTGCGATTTAGCTGGAATTTCATCATCTCGCCATACTCTGGGAAGAGAAAACCAAAAGAAGCAAAACATGCCTATGAAAAGCCCTTGTCTAAAATCTGTCAGGGCTCAGTTTAATGAGCCACTCATCTTCAGAGAATGGTTTAGGCTCTGGGAGTTGCTAGTTTGCATAGCAGGGAAATGTGTGATATTTCTTAACTCTGTGAAGCCATTTTTGCAGTGTACATTATCCCGAAGCTGCTTTTGGCTCTTGAGCCCTAGTAAGCATTAAGAAGGACTAGTGTGAGGAGCCAAGCGGAGAATCTATTCTCCTAGTACAAAGTGGCAGAATTTCTATATGCATAGTATTTATTTGAGATGCACCAATGTGTGGTTTGTAGGCCGTTTTATTCATGTATGTGTTCACTGATACCGATACACAAACATAAAAATGCAGAAATTGGGATTACATCTATCTCGAAAAATGATAGCAGTTTTCTAGAGTCACCTAGAATGACGATGCCAATATGATTCTGATGTTATCATGCTTGTATTTATACTATACAAATAGTATAAGATGTTTGTTCCAGGGTATAAACTGATTTCATATGGCCAATTACACAATGAAAACTCTGTTAGTCCTTTTGCTTTTCTATAATGGTCTTTACAGTTTGCTGGTTTTTACCATGCTGTGTGGTCTGAGTGAAAAGCTTCAGAGGCAGTGTTACAAAGTCAGCGTTCAGGACACAGTTTAAACATAATTCTAAGATGAAAAGGGTCTAGGAAACTCACGTTCCCTTGTTTTGCAGTGGATTCTGAAAATACTAGACTTACCCGACTTCAGTACCAGACTTAATTGATTTAGACTTCATTCACTGTTAGAATTTTGCTCTCATCTGAGTGGAACATGAAGACCACCTTAAACATTTTACCAAATGTCATGAGTACTTACATTTTATTGATCCTCTGTCTCCATCAGACTACAGATTCCTCTACAACTACTGTCCTGGACCAGAGTGGAGTGTGATGTGTAGAGGATGCTGTGAGTACGATGTGATCCGATGTAAATGCCCTCTTCAGGGGACACCAGTGGGCTACGCTGTTCCATGCTGCAGGAATGCGCGCCATGAATGTGACCCCTGCATCATCCACCCAGGTGAGCCAGTTATCCAACCTCAAATACACATTCTATGTTGTATATACTTCTTTCACTTGCACACACTTTCGAGCAGATACATGCACATATACCAGTGTATCTAAGTTTAACCCTTAGACGTCTAGACCTATATGAAAAAAATGTGAGATTCATTTCAAATGCACTGTTTCATTCCAAAATAGCTTCCAAACACTATGGTGCATTCAATCAAAATAAAGAAGCGTTTGCTTTATTTTGCAAATTTGCTTTACATATAGACATTTTCTCTATGGTGAATTAGTTTCTTAAGATGAGGTAAGGTAAGATAAGATAAACCTTTATTAGTCCCACAAGTGGGAAATTTGCATTGTCGTGGCAGAAAGTGGACAGTACAAAGGTAAGAGCAGCGAAAATGAAAAAAAACAAAAACAAAAACCAACAGAATAGAATAAAAACTATACTAACAGTACAAAACTGTGCTGCTGAGCAACTTGTGCTGCAGACAACTCACTTTTTAACAACTACTCATCTTTGCAATGGCCTTTTTTAACTGTGAAACTTCACCCACGATGACTCCACTCAGGAATTAATACCACGCTAACAGCATGACATCACACAATTGGATTTATTCTTTTAAAATATCTGTTTTACAGAATTTTTGGCAGATATCAGCCCATCTTGACATCTGGTGTCAGACTGGTGCTATCTGTAATTTACATTAAATTTACATTTGTATTGTATATTTCTACCAGTGTTAACAGCAAAAACATGGCAAAAATGTAAAGGATGTAAACATGGAAGTAACTTTAAGAAATTCAATTGATAATATAACGTCTTCAGTTCCACTCAGAAACACATATGCATTGTTTCTTCTCAGAAATCTCATCTCACAAATCTGTCTCTGTGTATGAGATATCTGTTACACCCACACTATCTTGTTCCAAACTGCCATAGTATATCTCTCTCCTGTCAGCTTTCACCTCTGAAACTTTTGGAAAACTGAGCATCTGTGTAGACATGGGTTTCATTCTTCCACCTCTGACAATGACTGCACTCTTTCCACATGTGTCTGCGTTAATTTGATTAAGCCTCACTTATAACTGTAATGTGTCTGAAGACATGAGGGTAAGGAAATATTAAGGTGTGGAAAAATGGTTTATGATAGCTCAGTTTAAAATGTCATGTGACACAGTCTACATGGACCTACTCTCTCATACTATTTTCGGTTGTATTTGCACTTTAAACCAGTGAAAGCATGACAGCATACGGGCAGGAGAAAAATGACATGTTGTGGGTTTATTGTGTATGTGTCTGTGTGTGGGGGGGTTGTCTCTTTGTCTGGCTGTGTATGTACATGAATACCAGATGTTCATACCTGGACAGCTGTTTTACTGCCAGAGTATTCTTAAAAATATAATTTTACAAACACTCTAATAAAAAAAACGTGCACAGCGCTTCACAAGTCAGTGCAGTTGTAGAACATCCGATACCTGCGCACAGCTTTTTACATGTACAGGTCCTGCTTGAGTTTCTACGTTTCTCTTTTTCTGTGTCCTCACTCCAGATGTAAAACCTATCCTCAATGTCCAGCGCTCTGTGAACATGTCTGTTTCAGGAAGTCAATACGCACTTATGTTCTCTGCTTAGTTGGCTAGAAACTAATGTCTTTAGCAGCTTAGATGGTAATGGGCACAATGGGGGAGGCTTGTGGAGCCTGGAGGAAAGTACAGTTTTCAGAAACCAAATTCTAAAACTTCATAGATCCTCACTTCTGCCACTTTCAAGCAACATCAAGACCTCCCCGTCCAAACAATTTGTTTTTCCTCCCACCAAAGGGTGCAGCATATTTGAAAACTGCAAGCGATGCAACAATGGAACGTGGGGTCCCAAAGATGACTTCTTCATTAAAGGCCAGTACTGTGCAGAGTGTCGCCCTGGGTGGTCTGGTGGAAACTGTATGAGTAAGTTATTTTCACCCACATACATTCCATTTAATTTGTCTTATTGACACACCATACACAGTGATGGAATTTCTAATAGGCTGTGGCATTCCAGCTTTTGGACCAAGGATTTATGGGTGTCTGTCAAAAGAACATCTTAAAACATGTTTACCCACTTAGCTCTGATATTGCAAATTCAGGCTTTACTCAGACGAGACAAAAAATACAGATCACTTAATACAGATTGGGGTACATGAGGGAGGATTTTTGATGAATGGTATGAATGTTTTGCTTTCAGCATGTGGTGGCGTTATCAGGAAGAGACAAGGTCACCTTGTTTTGGAGAGTTACCCCACAAATGCCCGCTGCGAGTGGACCTTGCAGGTGGACCGGCCCTTCACTATAGAACTCAGGTAGGTTCTTTATCCGCTACCTGCTATGAAGACTTAACCTTTATTTAAAAAAAACAAAAAACAAAAAACAAATAAGCTGTTCTTCACTTATCATTAAATTGCCCTGTTCAGTATAACAGAAAAACTCTACTTAGTGACTCTCAATATGCAATCAAACCATCATAAATATAATTTAGTGCAATTTTGTGCAATTTTGTCTCGTAGTTAATCATCGAGGCATTACATTACATTACATTGCCAGACGCTTTTATCAAATGCAACTTACAATTTGAGGAAGCACTCAAGTTTCAGGACAGTGTGAGAACCAGAGGAGAGTTTTAAGTGCTAAAATCTTTATGTAGGAGTAGTGCAAGAAGATAAGATCAGGAGGTTTTTGAAGCTAGCAAGAGATTCTGCTGCTCTGGTCATCTTTGGCAGCTAATTCCACCAGGGGGAACCACAAAAGAGAAGAGTCTGGACTGGGATGGCCTTGTGTGTGGGGATGGCAGAGCCAGGTGAAGTGTCAGTGGAGGAGTGGAGGGAGCAAGTAGGAATGTAAACCTGAAAGACAGGTAGCTGGGTGCTGACCCAGATGTCATTCTGTAGGAAATACATTTCTTTTCTCCAACACTGAAAACACATTAGACTCTGAAAAGACCCAAATCTTTATGATAACAGTGTGTTGAGTGCCACTCTACTTATAGGAGCACCTTAAGAATACACTGCAAAATTTTTTGTGACAGATTTCAAAACATTCTGGACATGCAGGCTGCAAATGAATTACAGGTTGTTTCTTTTTCTCCATATTACTTCATTCAGCGCAATAATGACGGACTAATGGAAAGTTATAAGTCCCGACATGCTCAGACAAAGCCATCAGGGCGCATTATGCATTTACAACTCCTGCCAATGTTTGACTCCTTAATACTGTAACCAGTAACCAGTAAGACAAAACCAGTGGGAGCAGCAGAAGCAGCCGCCATTACCGTCACGTTTTGAGCCATTTGGGCTGTGTTCCCAGCTGTACCTCTTTAACCCAACAGACAGCTCTACATGTAATGCATGGCAGTGTGCCAGAATGTGCTTTACAGCATAATTTCCAGATTTCCATGTTACTGTTGCTTCCTTGGCCACGTCAGGTTAACACTAATGGATCACAGTCTTTAGACTCACTCTCTTTAAAATACCACTCTTTATAAGCGCTCTAATATGGGGAGCTCCACAGCTCTTTACTGCCAAGAGGTCGGTGAATCTGTTTGCACTTTACAATATAATATTTTAACATTCTAGACAAAAAAACTTTATGTATCACTGTAGGGTAGGGACGATCTGACAATCTCCTTTCAAATCAGTGACTAACGTCATCTTGATTTTCACGATGCTATTAGAAATTCTTTTACTGCGGGTATTACAGCAATCAACTTTAACTGAACCTCTGTTTATAAATCACTTTTAAAAAGATTATAGAAATGTGTACTTATTAAAATATTAATTTAAATTATGAAAACATTTTTATTATTTTTAAATAAAAACTCAACAGCTTAAATACAGTTGAATGCAAAAGTTTTGACACCCCTGGTGAAATAAAGTTTTTACAATAAACAATTTTACAATATCTGTGTCTTTACAATATCTGTGTCTGAGCCCATAGTAGGCAAGCCAACAGCAACAGAGTCAAGGAAAAACTCCCTAAAGATGAAGAAAGAAACTTTGGGATGAAGAAAGACTTAAAAAGGAACCCATCCTCTTCTGGTCAATGGCAGATAGCATGAGAGAATAAAAGAACAGCACTATCAATAATGGGATGACTAACTTTAAGAGGCCTTAGTGTCCAGACTTATGAATAATTAGCAGTAGAGTCTCTAGTTAGCAAAAATAGGACCAGTTAAAGCCTGTAATAAGTAGCAGCAGCTTGAAAGGAATTTAGAGAGAACTGCAGAAATTACGATGAGATCAGAAATGTAAACATTTCTCATAGACTGATCAGCTATGAAGAACAAAACCACCACATCACTGGCCTAAAAACAATCTTTTTTTATTACATTAATAGTCACTAAAGTGTTGGTCATTGCTAAAATGATCTTGCTTTGCTTTTGGCTTATTCATGACCAATTGTCCCATTAGCACTATTCAGAATAAATTGTGGCCTTGTTCCCTTAAGCTATTGGCTCTCAACACAGCCATCTTGTCAACTTCAAACCATGGGCTAATGGCTCATTTTCCACCTTAATGTGTCTTGCAGGCAAGGTACAAGTAGAAAAACACACAGTCTCAGGAATGTTGCTTGGAGTTTAGAAGGCAACAGCGTTTATGAAGCAGCTACTTAATTTCCTGAAACACAGAAAATAAAATGCACAGTTCTCACCTCCATTAAAACAATTCATTCGTGGAAAGAGGAGGAATGGCCTGTCTGTGTCGTTAACACATTTTGTAACTGGGATGGTAGTTCATTACTAGCCCGTCTGCTACAATAAAAAGGAGAGAAAGAGAAGGGGCAAAATTAAGAGGAATGTGAGCCTGCCAGGATGGCAGAGCCAGGAAAAAATTGCACCCTTTATTTTTGAGGAAACAGGACATACGATTGTCCTCCATGGGACTGTAATGTGCTAATATGGACCAATGATACGCGGAACCTGGTTTTATACTCTGTGACTCAACTCAAATGACTGAATAAAGTATCAGTTTGTTGTGAATTTTTAAAGGGCTGCTGCAGAGCGGATACTTTGTTGGAGAATGAAAGCAGTCTTTTTTTTAAAGGAGTGGAATAATGATGAGTGTCAGAATGGCATGAGACAGGATACCATGCCATTGCTGTTAAAGACCACCTTGAACCATTTTGTGTAACCTCTCAATATCTCTCTCTGTGTGGCAGGTTCATGATGCTAAGTCTGGAATTTGACCACAGCTGTCGTTATGACTTTGTGGAAGTTAGAGACGGTGACAGTATAAACTCTCGTGTGATTGGCCGCTTCTGTGGAAATGAACGCCCCCCTCCGATCCAAAGCACCGGCAATTCCCTGCATATATTGTTTGTCTCTGACGGTTACAAGAACTTTGACGGGTTGTTTGCAATCTTTCAAGAAAACTCAGGTAAGAAAATTTAAGACGTGGAGTCCAAAGTTTTCTGTCTAACAAACACTAGAAGTCAATATATTATAATTATAGTACAATTGTATGATTGTGTTTATTAATAAATATAATTTTTGTAAACATAACACAGACATCCCAACCTGCAAAAATTCATTTCAGGGAGGTCCCCCCCCCCCCAACAAAAAAAAAAAAGGGAGACAAAAGTCTTGAAGGAGTTTGTTTTTTTCATGACAGCCTTGGCAACTAACCAAGTGTCTAAGTAGTGTAGACCTGAATAATACAGCAC